>CM059782.1:34999952-35179952 GCA_030435695.1 Brachymystax lenok tsinlingensis
TCCACTTCACAATAACAGCACTTACAGTTGACCTGGGCAGCTCTAGCAGAGTTGAAATTTCACGAACTGACTTGTTTGAAAGGTGGCATCCTATGACCACTCGGCTACGCATGCCTCTCGCTAACGTCAATATGCCTTGTCCATTGCTGTTTTGGTTAGTAATTATTGCCTTATTTCACTGTAGAGCCTCTAGCCCTGCTCAATACACCTTAGTTAACACTTTAGTTCCACCTCCCACACATGCAGTGACACCACCTGGTTTAAATGATATTTCTAGAGACAATATCTCTTTCATTGTCACTCTATGCCCACTGTATTCACATCCTACCATACCTTCGTCTGTACATTATGCCTTGAATCTATTCTACCGTACCCAGAAATCTGCTCCTTTTACTCTCTGTTCTGAACGTACTAGACGACCAGTCCTTTTAGCCTTTAGCTGTACCCTTATCCTACTCCTCCTCTGTTCCTCTGGTGATGTGAAGGTTAATCCAGGCCCTGCAGTGCCTAGCTCCACTCACATTCCCCAGACGCTATCATTTGTTGACTTCTGTAACCGTAAAAGCCTTGGTTTCATGCATGTTAACATTAGAAGCCTCCTCCCTAAATTTGTTTTATTCACTGCCCTAGCACACTCTGCCAACCCAGATGTCCTAGCCGTGTCTGAATCCTGGCTTAGGAAGACCACCAAAACCCCTGAAATTTCAAACCCTAACTATAACATTTTCCAACAAGGTAGAACTGCCAAAGGGGGCGGTGTTGCAATCTACTGCAAAGATAGCCTACAGACTTCTGTCTTACTCTCCAGGCCTGTACCCAAACAATTCGAGCTTCTACTCTTAAAAATCCACCTTTCCAGAAACAAGTCTCTCACTGTTGCCACTTGCTATAGACCACCCTCTGCCCCCAGCTGTGCTCTGGACACCATATGTGAGCTGATTGCCCCCCATCCTTCTTCAGAGCTCGTGCTGCTAGGTGACCTAAACTGGGACATGCTTAACACCACGGCCATCCTACAATCTAAGCTTGATGCCCTCAATCTCACACAAATGATCAATGAACCCACCAGGTACAACCCCAAATCCGTAAACACGGGCACCCTCACAGATATCATCCTAACCAACTTGCCCTCCAAATACACCTCTGCTGTTTTCAACCAAGATCTCAGCGATCACTGCCTCATTGCCTGCATCCGATGACCACCAGGATATGTAAACATTATATAAAGTGGCATTGTTTAACATCTGCTAACCATGTGTATGTGACAAATATAATTTGATTTGACTTAGAATATGTGGACAACTACAAATACCTAGGGGTCTGGTTAGACTGTAAACTCTCCTTCCAGACTCACATTAAGCATCTCTAATCCAACATTAAATCTAGAATTGGCTTCCTATGTCGCAACAAAGCATCCTTCACCCATGTTGCCAAACATACCCTCGTAAAACTGACCATCCTACCGATCCTCGACTTCGGCGATGTCATTTATAAAATAGCCTCCACTCCACTCTACTCAGCAAATTGGATGCAGTCTATCACAGTGCCATCCGTTTTGTCACCAAAGCCCCATATACTACCCACCACTGCTCTCGTTGGCTGGCCCTCGCTTCATACTCATCGCCAAACCCACTGGCTACAGGTCATCTACACGTCTTTGCTAGGTAAAGCCCCGCCTTATCTCAGCTCACTGGTCATCATAGCAGCACCCACCTGTAGCACGCGCTCCAGCAGGTATATCTCACTGGTCACCCCCAAAGCCAATTATCTTGGCCAGGTCGCAATTGTAAATGAGAACTAGCCTACCTGGTTAAATAAAGTTGATTTTTTTTTTTTTTTAAATGATGGTGCCACATTAAGGCCATTCTACTGCCAATGTTTGTCTATGGCGATTGCATGGCTGTGTGCCCGATTTTATACACCTGTCAGCAACGGGTGTAGCTGAAATAGCCAAATCCACAAATTTGAAGGGGTGTCCACATACTTTTGTATATATAGTGTATATATAGTGCATGTCTAGGACAACAATCCAATAAGCACTCAAGTAAAGGGATCCCAGACTGAATGACAACCATATACTTTGAAGATATAATAATCTCATAAGATTCAAGACAAAAACAAAATATTATTTTTGATATTCTATGTTATGCTACAAACATTACATTCAATTTAATTGAGAAACAACTTTACATAGTAATTTTCTTGATGAAAGAAGTTATTTTCACAGTACATTCGCAACCATGTGAGACATTTGCTAAGCTGAAACATTTACTGTGTAGTGTATAAACCAAAACCTCTGAGTTCAGTTCCTCTTAGCCTGAGGACTTGAACTTACACACCATAAATGGTAGAGAGTTTCATTCACAAATTGCACTCGGTGGGGGGACTATGACAGAGAGCATGGAGAAGAGCTGTTGTGCTTACCAAGAGCCTGGGATTTGTTTAATTGGGCTCATAACAAATCATAATAAAGGAACTTTTGTAATGACAACATGCATGACTGTTAGACAAATGCTGGGGGTATTTCCATGGTTTCTCTGTACAATTAAAAAGGCTTGCACTATAGAATAAAGAGTGGGGTTATGCTCTCTTTGATCACTAATGCAAAAGGTGTGACTTATTTCTTCTTTCCATCAACATTTGGCTTATGATTTATTGCGAATTCACATTCTGAGTGGATGATGGCTTCATAATGAGTCTATGTTGCCACGTTGTACCAATTACCCGCCTGTGAAACCAATTTACTCATCTCTTTCTACTTTCACAAACGTTTAAATGTAAACTGTGGTATCGGTTAAAGGTGGCTCTACTTTCTGGCAGCTTTTTTCCCCAACAGCTTAAAGTCATTTGAATCTAAACAAGAATCTGTTAATCCAATGAGAGCAGAGCAGTTACAACACTGTGGAAAATTTTATAGTTAATTGTTGTAAAACTAAGGCCAATACTATGTATAATTGCATTAGTGGAAGAGAATTATGATCTAAACATTGTTAAAGTAATCTAACTGCACTGTCCGTTTTACAGTAAGCTTTACAGGGAAAGCATGCCATGCGATTGTTTGAGGACAGTGCCCCACATAAAAATATTTTTCCATCGGCACAAGTTTCATAAATTCACAAATAGCGATTTAAATATTCACTTACTTTTTGAAAATCTTCCTCTGATTTGTCATCCAAAGGGTCCCAGTGTCGTTTTGTTAGATAAAATCATTCTTTATATCCCAAAAAGTCTGCTTAGTTGCGCCATCGATTTGAGTAATCCACTCGTTCAACATGCAGAGAAATGAATCCAAAAAGCTACCGCTAAACGTTGTAAAAACGTCAAAATACGTTTCTATTCAATACTCAGATACCCTAAAATGTGATTAAACTATAATATTTCATACGGAAAGAAGTATACACAAATTCCCTGTACTACAACTCATTATTCTTCCTCATTATTCTTCTGCCTGAAACCTTGAACAAAGACTACTGACATCCAGTGGAAGCCAAAGGAATTGCATACTGGGAGCTAGATACATTTTTTTACCCATACGTTCCATTGGAAGAGCATGGGCTCTCAAAAAACAAAACAATTCTAGTTGTTTTTTCTTTGGATTTTCTCCTACCATATCTATTGTGTTATAGTCTCCTACATTATTTTAACATTTCTACAAACTTCAGAGTGTTTTCTTTCCAATGGTATCAATTATGTGCATATCCTGGCTTCAGGGCCTGAGCAACAGGCAGTTTACTTTGGGCACGTCAGTCAGGCGGAAATTGAGAAAAATAGACCCTAGCCTAAAAAATAGACCCTAGCCTGGTTTACAAAACTCCTTGCCGATGACAGGCATACCCATAACATGATGCAGCCACCAACATGCTTGAAAATATGAAAAGTGGGACTCAGTTATGTGTTGTGTTGGATTTGCCCCAAACATAATGCTTTTTATTCAGGACAAAAAGTAAATTTCTTTGTCACATTTTTTGCAGCCATCTGCCAATCGATGCTCTTCTTTGTGATGCATTGAAAAACCTTTGTGGTTGAATCTGTGAATGATATGTACTACTCAATTGAGGGACCTTACAATTATCTGTATGTGTGGTGTAGAGAGATGGGGTAGTCATTCAAAAATCACGTGAACCACTATTATTGAACACAGAATGAGTCCATGCAACTTATTATGAGATTTGGAATCTGGGCTTGTTTTCATCATGTCCGAGGCATTTCTAGCAGTGGATAAAACTATACTAAATATATTCACGTCACCAAATAATGTATTAAAACACACTGTTTTGCAATGAAGGTCTAAAGTAGCCTCAGCAGCACTCTGTAGGGTAGGACCACGGTACATCCTCCTCTAGGTACATTGACTTCAATACAAAACCTAGGAGACTCATTGTTTACACCCCCTTCCATAGACTTACACAGTAATTATGACAACTTCCAGTGGACGTCCTCCAACCTATCAGAGCTCTTGCAGCATGAAGTGACATGTTGTCCACCCGATCAGAGAATGAATCTAGTACTGAAAGCATAAGCTACAGCTAGCTAGCACTGCAGTACATAACATGTGGTGAGTAGTTGACTCAAAGAGAGATAAAGACAATAGTTGAACAGTTATGAACAAATTCATTTCTTCCCAGGAGAAGCAATGGAGAGAGAGTGCTAGTTATATTTCGTAGTATATATTTTTTTAACTTTCACTTACTTAGCTAGCATCAAATGCAGCTAGCTAGTTTAGCCTATTTAAACACCTGGCTTAAACAGAGAGGCATGCTATGTTAACTAGCTGGCTATGGCTATCCAACACTGGAACTCTTCCAAGTCAAGGTAAGCTTTTGGTTTTATTAATTTATTGCCACCGGGTCCTGCCAGTGTAACTGCTAAACTGTATGATTGTAGCGGATTTACTAACGCGTTAGTTCTTGTAGCTATGTTGACTATGACGTGAAGCTGATATAGGCTGTGTGTAGCAGTTAACTTTCATTCATAGGCTAGGTTGTAGCAACCTCATGATGGGTACATGGAAAATTGGAGTGCCGAATGAGAGTCATCCAAGTCCATGATCATAAAAAACATAAAAACATCCTCCCTCATCTTAAACGGCACTGACCGCCACTGTTTCACACATAATTGCCCGGGTGGAAGGCAGGTCTGGGCTTTGGCGCTGAATGATACACCCTATGATGTCTTCCGGTGTATTGATGGCGGAGGGGCATTTCATCCTGTTTTGTGGCATTTCACAGAGGCTCTCTGTTATACTGATCGCACTATACATTTTTGTGCATCTAGATATGTTTGTCCTTGTTCGATAGAGCCATTGGACGTCTTTCAGCGATCTTCCTATCGGAGGAATCATTGCTAAATATAAAAGCTGACACATTTTTTCCAGTCTCTGAAAGACTACAACTGGTGTGGGGCATTGCTTCATACTCTTGCCTCATCCCTCCCCCAAGGCAGGCTTTTTTGAAAGGTAGCTGGACACTAACAACGCAATTCTTTGGGCAACTGAAAGAACTCTCCAGACTGCAAGTGAATCCTCTCATCAACATGAATTCGACGCAATTTTTTTTAGATAACAATTATTGGCTAGCTAGCTAGCTAAATCTACTAGCTAATAGTGAGGAGAAACAATCTGGTTTTACTATAGAAAAGGTTTGCCTAAGCATGCCTGACAGACATGGCTGTAGATAGATACTGTCTGTCAACCTACCTTGGTACATTTGGACGATCTGGTCACTGTGCAGAAGTTGAGGGTTATGCCATATTTTTTTTTAGGCTACATATTGTACTAAATATAATCTCTACCTCTACCTGAGATTTAAGTCAGTATGTTGGCAGCAGCCACTCAATGTTAGTGATGGCTGTTTAACAGTCTGATGGCCTTGAGATAGAAGCTGTTTTTCAGTCTCTCGGTCCCAGCTTTGATGCACCTGTACTGACCTCGCCTTCTGGATGATAGCGGGGTGAACAGGCAGTGGCTCAGGTGGTTGTTGTCCTTGATTATCTTTTTGGCCTTCCTGTGACATCGGGTGGTGTAGGTGTCCTGGAGGGCAGGTAGTTTACCCCCCGGTGATGCGTTGTGTGGACCTCACTACCCTCTGGAGAGCCTCATGGTTGTGGGTGGAGCAGTTGCCGTACCAGGCGGTGATACAGCCCGACAGGATGCTCTCAATTGTGCATTTGTAGAAGTTTGTGAGTGTTTTTGGTGACAAACAGAATTTCTTCAGCCTCCTGAGGTTGAAGAGGCGCTGTTGCGCCTTCTTCACCACGATGTCTGGGTGGGTGGACCATTTCAGTTCGTCCGTGATGTGTACGCCGAGGAACTTAAAACTTTCCACCTTCTCCACTACTGTCCCGTCGATGTGGATAAGGGGGTGCTCCCTCTGCTGTTTCTTGAAGTCCACGATCATCTCCTTTGTTTTGTTGACGTTGAGTGAGAGGTTATTTTCCTGACACCACACTCCGAGGGTCCTCACCTCCTCCCTGTAGGCTGTCTCGTCGTTGTTGGTAATCAAGCCTACCACTGTAGTGTCGTCAGCAAACTTTATGATTGAGTTGGAGGTGTGCTTGGCCACGCAGTCTTGGGTGAACAGGGAGTACAGGAGAGGGCTGAGAACGCACCCTTGTGGGGCCCCAGTGTTGAGGATCAGCGGGGTGGAGATGTTGTTTGTACCCTCACCACCTGGGGCCGGCCCGTCAGGAAGTCCAGGACCCAGTTGCACAGGGCGGGGTCGAGACCTATGTTTTAAATGTTTTACTCACGTTGGCTGCGGAGAAGGTGAGCCCGCAGGTTTTGGTACCAGGCTGTGTTGTTGGCACTGTATTGTCCTCAAAGTGAGCAAAGAAGTTGTTTAGTTTGTCTGGGAGCAGGACATCGTGGTCCGCGACAGGGCTGGTTTCTTTTCGTAGTCCGTGATTGACTGTAGACCCTGCCACATTCCTCTCGTGTCTGAGCCGTTGAATTGTGACTCTACTTTGTCTCTATATTGACGCTTAGCTTGTTTGATTGCCTTGCGGAAAGAATAGCTACACTGTTTGTATTCAGTCATGTTTCCGGTCGCCTTACCCTGGTTAAAAGCAGTGGTTCGCGCTTTCAGTTTTGCACGAATGCAGCAATCAATCCACGGTTTCTGGTTGGGGAAGGTTTAAATAGTTGCTTTGGGTACAACATCACCGATGCACTTGCTAATAAACTTGCTCACCGAATCAGCGTATACGTCAATGTTGTTGTCAAATACTACCCGGAACATATCCCAGTCCACGTGCTCGAAGCAATCTTGAAGCTTGGAATCAGATTGGTCGGACCATACCTGAGCACGGGCGTTTCTTGTTTTAGTTTCTGTCTGTAGGCTGGGAGCAACAAAATGGAGTTGTGGTCAGATTTGCCGAAAGGAGGGCGGAGAATGGCCTTGTATGCGTCGCGGAAGTTAGAATAACAATGATCCAGGATTTTCCTGGCCCGGGTGGCACATTCGATATGCTGGTAGAATTTAGGGAGCCTTGTTTTCAGATTAGCCTTGTTAAAATCCCCAGCCACAATAATCAAAGGCATACACCCCCGCCCTTCTTCTTACCAGATAGATGTTTGTTTCTGTCGGTACGATGCATAGAGAAACCATGTGGCTGTACCGACCCTGATAATGTGTCCTGAGTGAGCCATGTTTCCGTGAAGCAAAGAACGTTGCAGTCGCTGATGTCTCTCTGGAAGGCAACCCTTGCTCGGATTTCGTCTACCTTGTTGTCCAGAGACTGGACATTGGCAAGTAGTATACTCGGGAGCGGTGCGCGATGTGCCCGTCTACGGAGCCTGACCAGAACACCGCCCCATCTGCCCCTTCTCCTGCGTCGCCGTTGTTTTGGGTCACCGGCTGGGATCCAGTCTATTGTCCTGGTTGGTGGACCAAACAGAGGATTCGCTTCGGGAAAGTTGTATTCCTGGTCGTAATGTTGGTAAGTTGACGTTGCTCTTATATCCAATAGTTCCCCCCTGCTGTATGTAATAAAACGTAAGATTTCCCAGGGTAACAATGTAAGAAGTAATACATAAAAAAACGAAATACTGCATAGAATGTGAAGCGAGGCTGCCATCTCTGTCAGCACCGGAAGATCTATATCTGAATGGATATATCTGAATGTCTAACATATGCTTGATGCTACAGAGCCCAGTACAGCTTTTATAAATGTATTCTGTGAATCCATAAAGGCAGAACATTTTGAGGATTGATAGAAAATATCCATATTTATTTTATGATGGTTCTACATGATCTTATGCTGAGACACACTGTCCTTTATCCAGCTTCGGTACAGTGATGTTTGGCATGGTAGACTTTGGAAGTTGACTCTGTGCTTGTGGCGAATGGCATTCTCCTGTTTGAGGTGTTATGGCCAGCTGGATAAAACTGCCGGAAGTGGAGTGTAGACCTTAACCACCAACGGTTTGGACATCTTGCAGAAGATTTGCTGGTACTGCATATCTCCTGGAAAGACATGGTTGTGGTGTTACCATTTTACATTTTTTGTGGAAGGAACGTATGGCCATACACGCCTTTGTTGGTAAAGGTGTCAACCAATTGGGACCTAAGTGTTTAGAGACAGACTAGTGTTTTGTTGAGGGACAATTAGGGACATTGGGAGTTGCTTTTGAGAGGAAAGAACAGTCAACAAAGTGAATGGGCTGGGGGGCTGCAGAAGATGTGAAAAGTCCTAGGAGGGCAGTTCTCACACAGTATTGTTGTGTATGGGAGATTTAGAAAATGGCACCTTTCAATCGTTCTCATACACAACAATACGTTTACTGTCTCTAAGCACAACTCTGCACAACCAAAACCCCCTTCCTCATCTCAAAGACCTATCTGTAAACTTCCCCCAGCCCATTGACTTTGACAGATCATTCTTATCAATAGTAGCTCTTGTCATTGGATTTTTGTAGATATGTCTTTGTATTGTGTCTTAAGAATCTGCAGAGAGAAGAATGAGGTGGTTGTGTCATTACTGTTGTAGTCTTGATGTTATATATTTCAGTGTCCCTTGCCAATTTTGTCCCACAATCTTGTTTGTGCTCCATAACCACAAGGTGTGCCCCCTCCCTCATGCTTGTGTACTCAAAATGCTGCCGTTTTGGGGTATTTTTCAGCAGGGCCTGTGGAAGGACTCCAGATGACCTGAGTTTTACAAAGATAAATGGTAAAAAGAGAAGAGGGGTAGACTAAATTGATTACATGGTCTGGAAGGTACTTTGTGGTCCTCAGACTGCATCTAACCACCTGTAGCCCCATAACACAAACCCGTACAAACACTACCCAATTCAGATGTAAGCCGTCAGCTTGTAAATATTTTTGCCAACTTCCGTTCACCTTGTGCAGAGCTAGGGGTTAGAAGCACATGCGGGTGGAATCAGATTCTGTACCAGCTACAACAAAACATACAATACACAATTGAACCACCCCAATCATTGTGGTTCACTATTAGACTGGCTAGCTTAGTATACCTAACATGGACATGACAATATTGTCAGCTTGCTGTTAACAATATTTCTAGCCAGCTGAGAACCAACTAACCAACCATAGATGATTTATACACATTTATCATTGCTACCAAAACACAAACAGAGTGTCAGTTAGCTATATTGACAATTTTATTTTTAGTAACGAAGTGTTTTCCAGACATGGGTGGAATAGATGGCTAACAGATAGTTACTTTTATTGCTAATGTTAGCTAGCTTACGTTAGCTACCATGGCATAGGAAAAATTGATTGACTGTATGTATCCAAATGATAACTAGCTAGCTATATGATTCAGCTGATGGCTGTCAGAGTTAAATACAGGACTGTAATGTTAGCTAGTAAGCTAACTTACATAGTCCAGCTATGCTAGCAAGCTAGCTAACGTCATGTTACCTCTAATCAAGAATCTTCTGCTTTGTTGTGAAGGAAAAAACGATTGTATCACATTGCTTCTCAGCTGTCGTCGAAATTGATTCCCCATTAGTTCAGCTTGTAAATCCTTCTGATAATCCTTGGTTACTGTAAGCATCAATCTTGGTAGATAGAAAGATGACAGATAACACATTGTCATGCTTGTTTGTAATTAGCACAGCCAGACACAGAATGCCACACAGGCATGATGACAAACGTCAGTGAAAAACAAATGTTTTCCCAAAAATTGTGCCTTGAAGTTTTGAGATTCCTGTGTGTTCGAAAGTAAACAATGTCATCAAGTTTATGGGCACGCCCATACCAACGCCCAGTGCGTTGGTATCTGCATTCGCTATGAATGCCAGACTTTGTGCTTCACTATCAGTAGACAAAATTGAAACTTCCTGATTCTACCAGTTAAATTAAAATGTGCTCATCATTCTAGCTTGTGGTTTGGATCATTTTGACGTTGATGACAAAAACATAATGTTGTTAATGTATTAATTACTATATGCCGTGGCAGAGCCAGGGTAAAATTTCCCTTTAAGAAAATGTGTTCTCCTGAACTTATTTAGGCTTGCCATAACAAAGGGGTTTCTTTTTTTGTTATTTCAAAAATATTCTACAACCATAATTCCACTTTGACATGAAGGGGTATCGTGTGTAGATCAGTGACACAAAATCTAAATTAAATCTATTTTAAATTCAGGCTGTAACACAACAAAGTGTGAAAAAGTAAAGGGGTGTGAACACTTTCTGGAGGCACTGTATAAATTTAGGCGCAAGTTGAAACTGAAATTTCTATTTCAAGGGTAGGGAGAAAGCTTGAGAGAGGGGTGGACATGTAGGGGGCCTGGCTTTAAATGCTAAATGCATGACGTGGTGAATTTGAATGTGTTTAGCCTATTACTAGCATCAGAACTTTACTGAATTACAGTATGACATACGAGATATTAGTAATATTTTTGGAACATAAAATAACATTATTAACTGGTTCTGTGAAAGTAACGGTTCTGTTCCGGAAAACACAAGAGATCACTTTTGTTTTCTGTTCTGTTCCCTGAACCGGTTCAAACCCCTGCTTAGGACTCACCTAATTGAATTGTCTTAAGAGTAATTTATACCAGTCAAAAGTTTGGACACACCTACTCATTCAAGGGTTTTTCATTATTTTTACTGTTTTCTACAATGTAGAAAACTAGAAGCTGGTAAGGTACCTAATTGTTACACAGAAATTGTTTGATATTGTGATATAAACGGCTACAGTTATGTCCATACATGCAACTGTATTTATAAGAGAGTGGTGGTGCTATGTCTATGTCAGAAAGTTCATGGGGGTCACTTCCTAAAATGTAGGAGAAGGCAGGGATACAGGGGTTCTTGGGAACTGGAGCTGCTGGGTAGCATAGCATGCTAACTTGGGGCACATTTGTTTGAGTTCACACACATAGTGGATATTTATGAAGCAGTTTGTGGGGAATGTTGAGCTCGTAACACCACTCACATGCTGCTACGTGGGTGGAAAAGTACCAAAGGGGGGAAAATAGGTCCACACAGGGTAGTTTTTCAATATAAAAGGGCAGGTCTGTCCTTGAGGTGATATAGATTTATTTTACCTTTATTTAACTAGGCAAGTCAGTTAAGAACAAATTCTAATTTTCAATGACGGCCTAGGAACAGTGGGTTAACTACCTTGTTCTGGGACAGAACGACAGATTTTTTGCCTTATCAGCTCAGGGATTCGATCGTGCAATCTTTCGGTTTTTAAGTCTAATGCTCTAACCACTGTGAGACTGGCCACTCGTCCTGTAGGTGACACGCAGTGCTCTGTGTGTGCGCGTGCGTGCGTATCCACTTGGCAGGAGAGTCTATGCACACTAGGTAAGACCTGGGCGGACCACCCCCTGTATTTTGGTTAGCGCACCAGGTGGTGGTAAGTAGTGGGTAGGCAGGTAAGGTAAGAGAGGGGGGGCTTTGACTTTTACTTTCTTTGCTTTGGTTCCGTCCAGCCCCTTTTCCCCCAAATTACCGTGTGATGGAATAAATTCCCTGTTAATGGTTAACTTCTCTGCTTCTGTCATCCTTACCCGCACCTACAGTCACATTCATCTTTCACTTCGCGGGGAGTTGAGTTGTAAGCAGGGTGTTGTGTTCCCTCTTCCTAGAGGCGTGCGTAACAAAATACCTATGGTATTCTTGGCTTTGAGACTCAAAAGGCTAAGAAAAACCTTGCTGAGCTTTAGAAATGTTAGCATTGCCCACACATGCTATACTGTTAAGTTATACTGAGCAAGCAGGAGGCATTCACTGCTGTAAACTTCCCCACTTCCAGCTTTTCATTTCATCTTATTTCAAATGCTTTGAGTGATTCACTTCAAATCAACTGACTAGCATCGTCTGAACTACTGCCATTACTCATGAGGACTCAAGTGAGAATATCCAAAATGATAAGGTAACAGTGGTTTTATCCACAGAGCTGAGAGTGACCATAAAGGCCTGTTTTCAAAATGAGTCTGCCAGGTTTCCTGTTCATAAAGGAATCTGAATACCCCGTTATAATCTGTAGTAAAAAGAAAACCCCAGACCTTGCCTGTCGAAATGTGAGAAAAAAAACCTCATACAAATTTAGAAGAAAATTTCAGAGTCAATATTAATCACAATACACAGGGGGGAGGCTGATGGAAATGTGAAATGAAAGGTTAGGGTTTTGCTCTAATTGTTTTGTTCTCTATTCAAACTTTGCATATCTTGTGGAGGTTGACTTTGTGAGTCATTGTTAGGGGAAGTTCATCCTCTGTGTATGTATATTAAGGGCCATGACAGCCCTGGGGTTTCCCCCTGGTCAATATCCGGGCAGACCTACTGACAGCTCTGATACCGATCATCTCCAAGTCCAGCATCTTTGAACTTCCTCTGTTCATTACATTATAATTTTTTACAATTTCCCCCCTCATCTCAGTTTCCATTTGATGAGTTTGTGTAATTAAAGGTGATCGTGTTAAGAAACATGTTGCAAACCCTGGTAGCTACTAACTAGAGCTAGCACAACCGTCAATGTCCTGGTGTGTCTCTTACTGCCTCTGTCTATTCATTAAAACAAAGACCGATATTGGCTGGATAGTTCCTTGAGGAAGCTACCCTCAGCCATGAGTAGGAAAAGGCTAGCCAAGGTGCTCTCATACCCAGTGAATGAGCTCTCCATGTGGGCATGACAGGGGTCATGACAGGGTACAAGGGAACAGTCAATTGCCTCTCTGTTTACATAGATGCCTAGCCAGGAGAAAGGGTAAAAGGGTTAGAGAGACAAGCAGATCAGGTGGCTAAAGAAGACAAAACATAGGTGTGTGTGAATAACTGTGTTTATTTGTATTGGGAAAAGGTTGTCAGGCTAATTGTATGATTGCAGCCGCTGGAGATATCACTTTGCTTGTTTACCCACGGGGTTTTGTTAGTCGTTGACACCCTTGCTCTCTCTGATCCTGTGTTTCCTCCCCAGGACCGAGGCAGTTATGGAGGGCGTGTGAATGTTGGTTAAAGGGATATAGTACTTCAGGATTTTATGTTTTCTACTTCCCCAGAGTAAGATGAACTCGTGGATATCTTTTAAGTAAGTCACTAACTAGAGTTAGCGCAATGACTGGATGTCAATGGTAACTGCTAGCATGCTAGTAGATATTGTACCATAGACTTCCAGTCATTACGCTAACGATAGTTAGCAAGTTAGCATTGGCTCGCAAATCTACCTCTTCCATACTGGATGCAGAGACAGAAAAATGGTATCCATGAGTTCATCTGACTCTGGGGAGGTGCAGTAGAAAAGGGCTTCATTGCCAAAACCCCAAATCCCTTTAACCACCTGATCTGCCTGTAATCGTAAGTTTATCCTGACAACCCTTTCCCAATACAAAAATGAACAGTGATTGACACACACCTATGTTTTCTCTTCTTCAGCCACCTGATCTGCCTGTCTCAAGTCGGCATTCAAATGTAACCGTTGAATTCTGGAGTCGTTGTAACAAGATAGCAGGCATTTGAATGGCGTCTCTGCGTCGCTCAGAAGACGCTGGGCAGAATATTGTCTGTTGTCAGTTGAAATGGTGCCAATGTTGTACCGTCACTATGTATTTTACTGTTATAAGAAAGGTGAAATATTATAGTAAGTTGTTATAATTTGATTGTTATTTTATTTAGAATGCATTTCAACCATTTCAAGCCCTATCCTCTCACTTTTGTTAAATAGGAAAAACAATTATATATGATTGTTTATATTTTTATAATATTTGTACTGTGTACTTGAGCTTGTGTTCTCAAAAGTGACTACACCTCAGTAATGTATGTTTTTTTATTATAAATGTTTTTAAATCTCTTTCTGGCAGTATAAGCATTACTAGGTATTGTTTATGGCCCTCTCGTGATAAATAACTTTTGGGTCATCTACATTTTGACATTACATTTAACTGGTTTTAATAAAATCGCATACAAGAAAAAGTTTTCAGCAAAGCACCACATTTTGAATTGCAAAATATAGCCTAGTGTGGCAGTATGTGGAAGAGCATACATTTTTGAGAAAGAAAAATGTCATGAGGACTACAAAGACTGTCTGTTTATATTGTGATTAACTCAGACTCTGTGTAGAGAGACATGAAGTTGTCGATATACAGTGGGGGAAAAAAGTATTTAGTCAGCCACCAATTGTGCAAGTTCTCTCACTTAAAAAGATGAGAGAGGCCTGTGATTTTCATCATAGGTACACTTCAACTATGACAGACAAAATGAGGAAAGAAAATCCAGAAAATCACATTGTAGGATTTTTTATGAATTTATTTGCAAATTATGGTGGAAAATAAGTATTTGGTCACATACAAACAAGCAAGATTTCTGGCTCTCACAGACCTGTAACTTCTTCTTTAAGAGGCTCCTCTGTCCTCCACTCATTACCTGTATTAATGGCACTTGTTTGAACTTGTTATCAGTATAAAAGACACCTGTCCACAACCTCAAACAGTCACACTCCAAACTCCACTATGGCCAAGACCAAAGAGCTGTCAAAGGACACCACAAACAAAATTGTAGACCTGCACCAGGTTGGGAAGACTGAATCTGCAATAGGTAAGCAGCTTGGTTTGAAGAAATCAACTGTGGGAGCAATTATTAGGAAATGGAAGACATACAAGACCACTGATAATCTTCCTTGATCTGGGGCTCCACGCAAGATCTCACCCGTGGGGTCAAAATGATCACAAGAACGGTGAGCAAAAATCCCAGAACCACACGGGGACCTAGTGAATGACCTGCAGAGAGCTGGGACCAAAGTAACAAAGCCTACCATCAGTAACACACTACGCCGCCAGGGACTCAAATCCTGCAGTGCCAGACGTGTCCCCCTGCTTAAGCCAGTACATGTTCAGGCCCGTCTAAAGTTTGCTAGAGAGCATTTGGATGATCCAGATGAGGATTGGGAGAATGTCAGATGAAACCAAAATAGAACTTTTTGGTAAAAACTCAACTCGTCATGTTTGGAGGACAAAGAATGCTGAGTTGCATCCAAAGAACACCATACCTACTGTGAAGCATGGGGGTGGAAACATCATGCTTTGGGGCTGTTTTTATGCAAAGGGACCAGGACGACTGATCCGTGTAAAGGAAAGAATGAATGGGGCCATGTATCGTGAGATTTTGAGTGAAAACCTCCTTCCATCAGCAAGGGCATTGAAGATGAAACGTGGCTGGGTCTTTCAGCATGACAATGATCCCAAACACACCGCCTCGGCAACGAAGGAGTGGCTTCAGAAGAAGCATTTCAAGGTCCTGGAGTGGCCTAGCCAGTCTCCAGATCTCAACCCCATAGAAAATCTTTGAAAGTCCGTGTTGCCCAGCGACAGCCCCAAAACATCACTGCTCTAGAGGAGATCTGCATGGAGGAATGGGCCAAAATACCAGCAACAGTGTGTGAAAACCTTGTGAAGACTTACAGAAAACGTTTGACCTCTGTCATTGCCAACAAAGGGAATATAACAAAGTATTGAGATAAACTTTTGTTATTGACCAAATACTTATTTTCCACCATAATTTGCAAATAAATTCATAAAAAATCCTACAATGTGATTCTCTGGATTTTTTTTCCTCATTTTGTCTGTCATAGTTGAAGTGTACCTATGATGAAAATTACAGGCCTCTCTCATCTTTTTAAGTGAGAGAACTTGCACAATTGGTGGCTGACTAAATACTTTTTTTCCCCACTGTATATGCTTTGACTTCTGTGTTATCACCGCACTGACACTTCTAGGAATGATGGTTGTCATCACATCACATACATATTCACAGAATGCAGCTACCTGGTCTTAAAATAGAGCGACAGTTTCCTCTTCACTTTCCTTTCAAAGTGCAATACGCTCAACCATGGAAACACTAACAGTATTTAAGCATAATTCTGCCATAAAATGTGATATAGATAGGATAGAGAGCAGATTTCAAACTGGTTGGTGACATAGTGTCTTACTTCAGATACATGGCTAGATTTGTATAAAGTTTTACTGCAGTGGGCTAAATCAGGGTCACACAGAGTGTTTCTTGGTTGTCTTAAACAAATTAACTTTGAAAGAAAAGTATACACCTTACACACATGGCTATGGGATTTTAAAAAAATACCCCTGTACCATGTCAGATATAGAGTTGAAATGTATTTCATTTTGAGTTTACGTCCCAATATTACACTTTATATACATCACAGAATACTGAAACCTAACAAAACAGTTTGACATTTATGCCCTGGAAGTACAGTACCTAACATGCAACCCTTAGTAAGGACATTATTATTTGGTCCTTTCTGGACTTGCCTTTGCAGTATATTACGGTATCCTTTTTAGGACTGCCTCAGTCCTGCTGAGACTGAAACCACTTCTGCTGACACTGAGGCTGTCCTTATATGGACACCGTATAAAAATGTAATGTTGACAAATGTCAATGCATAGTTAAATGTAACTCAGTATTTTGATACCGCTCTTTAGAATGGTGATATTATTTCAGATTGAGGGCAAGAGTGACACAGTTGTTAAACCACTAACATAGCAACATATTTTAGTGCCTTTTTGTTTTATGTGACTGGGCTGACACATGGACAGATTCATGATACCACAATTGGGCTAGATGATGCAGCACTTTCGATTTAATAATGGTTTGCGTCATTTGAAAATGATTGATTCACTCATTCATTGTGAATTGAGATGTCTTACATTGTTGGGAGTCTGAGACACTGTGGAGCCAACCAGTGTGTGCAGAGCCAGTCTTACCTCCCTCTCTGGGTTTCTGACATAGCTGTGGTGTCTTTGTCAAAGAGAGAGATCTGAGAAACAGCATGCCTTGTGACGTTAGCCCCGGAACAGCTGAAGCCTCAACCTCTTTTCTTTCTCAGAGAAACCACAATCGGATAAAAGCTTATAATTTGCAGGGCGTTGGCGTGCACTGTCTCTCATCTAATATGGTGCTTTTTATCCAGGATGACTAGCTTTGGAAGAGCATCATAGAATCATGTGCATCCACAAATGATAGTTTTATCCAGAGAGGCCGAACTCACACAAATTGGACACATACCACCAACAAGGTTGACTGGGTGCATTCTTTCAGTTTAGAAGACTTTGAAAACAGTACACATTATGTGAATGAATGATTTTAGGATGATTGTGGGATAAACATGTTGGATCTTGAAGGAGGTGTAAATAGGACCTCAAATTCTGTCTTTGTCTACCAAATTAGATAATTGGATAATTCAACTTTTCATGAGTCTCTTCCTGTTGAATGACTCATGGGAAATAACTCCCTGTTGGGTTTCCCAAAAATCTCAGAAAAGCTCAGTTCTCTTTCAAATACTAGTTTTGATGTATTACATTGGGATTAGCTCAGAATCACTAAACGGGGAAGAACCAGTCACACACGTCTGTCTGAGACAGACAGGTTGAGTAGTGAATGAAGGCACACCCTCTGCTTATTTTCACCTCTCTTCCTTGTGAAGAGCACTACTCTTTTGAAGCTCTCCTCAGCACGACTTGATCCCTGTCTCCTTGCTTATATGTTCTCAGGCGAACCGCGAGGTTAACGCAGCCGAATGCATGAATTTTCAGCACTCGTCGTTTGTGTTGACCAACTGACCAAAAGTAAAGTTTTGCTTTGTGTAGAATGAGCTCTTTTACCTTTTCTACTCACTAAGTCGTCGGTGGTAGCTAGGGTCAGCTAGCTGCTGAGACTCGGCTAGCTCTCTTATCGGGTACACTGTCGGACGGCTGCATCATGTCGTTCCGACAGTGCCTCCCTGTTCCAGGGAAGAGCAGTAAATAGAGTGTCCCCCCACAATTCCACCTCGCTCATATAAAATACCTCAAACTGCTGACAGTGTTCCGCTTACTGAGACACTTTATTCCCTTCCTTTCGTAATTGTCACATCCTGGTCAGGACAAACAATAGGACTGTGCTGGCATACATCAACTGCCAGGGTGGCACTCGCTCTCTGCATCTATATTATTCTGTGGAGCGACTCATGTCCCAGGCATACTGAATGTGAGAGCGGATTTGTCCAGAGGGAATCCTCCACACAGGGATTGGAGACTCCATCCCCAAGTGCTGAACCAGATATGGGAGATATACGGTCGAGACACTGTATTTCTCTTCGCATCACACAAAGACGCGCACTGCCCACTGTTTTTTGCAAAAGCAGGACACGCACCACTGTTGGTAGATGTGCTGCTCTATGCTTTTCCTCCGCTATGCCTCACACTCTCCACTCTAGTCAGAGTAAGAGAACAAGGCTTATTCCTCATCTTGGTGGCGAGGGAAGCTCTTGTTAGCGGCGATCATTCCCCTGCTTTATGACGAGCCCTGGCAAATGCCGTTACGCAGGGATTTTTTG
This sequence comes from Brachymystax lenok tsinlingensis, assembly GCA_030435695.1. Taxonomy (NCBI): domain Eukaryota; kingdom Metazoa; phylum Chordata; class Actinopteri; order Salmoniformes; family Salmonidae; genus Brachymystax; species Brachymystax lenok. Next base: position 35,018,751 of record CM059782.1, read on the forward strand.
ACCCAAGCGAACAGAGACCTTTCGCACTCATCCATGGTCCTCTGGGCTGGCCCCTGAAAGGATGAATTTGGATGTGACAGCCTTGCCCCTCAAAGTCATTGAGACTATCCAGAGTGCCAATACCCCTTCTATGTGCATTTATGAGAAGTGGTGTGACCGCAAACAGATCAGTCCTTACCAATGCTCTGTATCTAAGGTTTTATGCTCCTTGCAGGACGTTTTGGACAGGCGGATGGCCTTCTCTGCTGTTAAGGTCTATTTAGCTGCTATCTCGGCCTGTCATATAGGCTTCAACAACAACACAGTAGGGAAACACCCTCTTATGTTGTTTCATGAAGGGAGAGCGTTGCTTACGCCCAGTCTCCAAGCCATTACCCCCATCTTGGGACTTGTCTATTGTGCTTGAGGCTATTTCACAGCAGCCTTTTGAGCCGCTGGAAAGCATGGAGATGAAATATCTCTCCTTCAAAACCGCTTTACTGGTTGCCCTTATGTCCGCAAAGCGAGTGAGTGAGCTGCAGGCACTGTCAGTCCACCATTCGTGCCTAAAGTTTTCCCCAGGGTTTTCTGTCTCCACCATTATGCCTAAGGTCAGCGACAATTATAATGTCTAGCCTTGTGGCTTTCCACCCACTGCCCTTCACTTCAATGTTAGAAGAGCGTCTCCACTGTTTTATGTCCAGTTCACGCAAGATGACAGCAATCTGTAAGTCATTGAGAGAGGACATCAGTTCTGTGCGTGAATCCATGATAACAATGACAGATAAATCAGACTCGAGGGACAATCAAGGCGAAACAACATGGTTGTGGACGGAATTGCAGAATATCCACATGAGACCTGGATGGAGTCTGAGGACAAAGTGAGGAAATAATCTCTGAGATATTGAAGATGGACCACAGGAAGATTGAGGGGAAGTGCGCCCACAGGACTGGAAAACCCACCACTGGCCCAGGTGATAGGCCCAGCCCGAGATAGCTGTTCTGGAAAGAGCCAAGAACTTGAGAGGAACGTATTTCTTCCTCAATGAGGACTATCCTGAAGCTGTGCGCCAGAAGAGGAAATAACTGATCCCAGTCATGAAAGCTGCCAGAGCGCGTGGGGACATTGCGTATATCCGCTACAACAGGCTCATTGTACACCCTCCCTCCCAGAAGCCTGGAAGGGATGAGTTCGTATGGGTTCGTAGCCTCAACCCCGCAGCACACACACACAGCAATTGATTAATGGACTGCTGAATGTATATTCAAGATCATCCACATGTATCGATCACATTTTTACCAATGCTGTAGAACTTTGTTCTAAAGCTATATCCGTACCCATTGGATGCAGTGATCACAATATAGTGACTTTCATCGAATCAGATGGCTTATTCATCACAAAACCATTTGATGTTGCCAATTATTTTTATTATTATTTCATTGGCAAAGTGGGCAAACTTAGGCTGGAAATGGCCACGACAAACAGTGAGAAATTATATTCATGCATAAAAAAACAAATAATGAAAGGAAAGCCGTGCAAGTTTGAATTTTGTAAAGTTAGTGTGGGAGAGGTGGAAAAATTATTGTTAACGATCAATAATGACAACTTAGATGGAAAGCTACTGAGGATGGTAGCTGACTCTAGCCACTCCTATCTGTCATATGTTTTATCTGAGCCTAGAGGAAAGTCTTTGTCCTCAGGCCTGGAAGGAAGCCAAAGTAATTCCGCTACACAAGAGTGGTAAAGCGGCCTTTACTGGTTCTAACAGCAGACCTGTAAGCTTGCTGCCAGCTCTTAGCAAACTGTTGGAATTTTGTTGGGGGACCAAATACAATGCTATTTCTCTGTAAACAAATTAACAACAGACTTTCAGCTTGCTTATAGAGAAGGGCACTCAACATGTACTGCACTGACACAAATGACTGATGATTGGTTGAAAGAAATTGACAATAAGAAGATTGTGGGAGCTGTACTGTTAAATTTCAGTGCAGCCTTTGATATTATTGACTATAACCTGTTGTTGAAAAACGTATGTGGTATTTGCTTTTCAACCTCTGCCATATTGTGAATTCAGAGCTATCTATCTAATATAACTCAAAGGGTTATCTTTAATGGAAGTGTCTCTAATGTCAAACATGTAAAGTGTGGTGTACCGCAGGGCGTCTCTATAGGCCCTCTACTCTTTTCTATTTTTACCAATGACCTTTCACTGGCATTAAACAAAGCATGTGTGTCCATGTACTGTATGCTGATGATTCAACCATTTACGCATCAGGAACCACAGCTAATGAAGTCACTGAAACCCTTAACTACTTACGGAGTGGTGGGGCGCTAGCCAAATTCAAAATCCAAAAGTTGAATTATTAAACATTCATCAATATACAAGTGTTGCATAGTCATCAAAAGCTCTGCTTCTTGGCAATAAATATCACAGCGTTGTCAGATTTCAAAAGGCTTTACGGCTAGCACCTACAATATTAACCATTAGCATAAATTCATAAACCATCGCGGTTCACACAAAACACATTTCACAGCAAAAACAAATGCCTTACCTTTTGAAGAACTTCTGCTGAGGGCTTCCCAAGTGTCCAACGAAGACATCCATTGGTAATTTTATTATATCCATAAATCTTCGTTTGGTTGGCGCGTTATGTTCAGAAAATCCAACGTCAAATCAGCAGGTAGCCTAGTGGTTAGAGCGTTGGACTTGTAACCAAAGGGTTGCAAGTTCGAATCCCCCGAGCTGACAAGGTAGAAATCTGTTGTTCTGCCCCTGAACAAGGCAGTTAACCCACTGTTCCCCGGGTGCCGTGGATGTCGATTAAGGCAGCCCCCCGCACCTCTCTGATTCAGAGGGGTTGGGTTAAATGCGGAAGACACATTTCAGTTGAAGGCATTTGGTTGTACAACTGACTAATAATGGTGACTTGACTTTGAAACGTGAAGAGAACGCGTTCAAATATACCTATAAACTTTTCCTAAACAAATCAAATACCAGTTAAAATGCATCCTTAGCTATCCTTTTATGAATATTAGCGATAATATTTCACTCGGATGGTCACCTATACCTTATATAAGTAAAATAAAGTGGGGGCGCACCCGGGAACTTGTTGACATCTGAGCTACCTTGACCATTTCCTGTAACCTATTCGTTCTGTTTACTCCAATCTCTCTGAGTCTTTGTATATAGACTGTTGACATCTAGTGGAAGCCATAGGTACTGCAGTGTCAGTCTAATATATTGGCCTATAATAGCAAGGGTTTACAGCCCCCGGAGGGCCTGAGGGCTCACTCCACCAGAGGTATGGCTACCATTTGGGTACTATTCAAAGGCATCTCCTTACAAGAGATTCATAATGCGGCATGTTGGGCCTCCCCTCATACATTTATAAGGTTCTACTGACTGGACAACACTGCCTCTTTGTTGGCGCATACTTCCCTCAGTGTCGTAGCTTCTGAGGGTTGATATGTTGGGACTACCTGGCTTTGGAGAGCATGTCTACAATACGGGAGTTGGCCATTTCCCAATGTGATACATCAAAATTAGTATTTGAAAGAGAATGTAGGGTTACTGTAGGGTTGTCTGATTATAAGAGTGAGATGTATCACAGCATTTCCCTGCTTCCAAGAGCGCAAAGAAGAGATGCATGCTCGAGAATGACCAGAGGGCGGGCGAGTGGCACCTTATAATTAGAGGAGGGGCTCACCTTATTTGCTTTGACAGACGTGTGTGATTGGTTCTTACCCGATTAGTGATTCTGAGCGAATCTCAATGTAATTCATCTCACTCCTATTATAAGAGAACCGGGGATACAACAGTAACCCTAAATGATGACCCAATTTCAATAAATAGACCATAGTCTTTGTTTGCTCCTAAAAGCCCTCAGAGATTAAATGTCTGTTTTATTTGTCACCACATGCGTAAATAGGGCTGATTAGGGAGTTGGTAGGCGGGTGTGTATCATGTGCTGCAGTGTTACACTGAATCCTGGGATCTATGGCTGTGAATGGCTGGTTCTGTTAGCCCGTGGCGATGGGAGGGCTGTACAAGAAGGGACTCTCTGTGTTCCGGCGGCACACACAAGTATGCATCTCATTACTGGGCCCTGGTTGCCCTGAAATAACTCCATGGCTCTGGGCCTGGGACCACCACAGCTGCTACCCTGGTGACTGGGAAGTGTACAGTACAGGGTACGGTCGCTGACTCACTGAGAGAGACATTCCGAAAGAGGTTGGGGAGGTTGGGCAAAGTGCATAGCACTTCTATCAGTCAGGAGAAGATTCTATAGTTTTAGCTTTAGAAGTGGCAATTTATCCTTTTCAAATGACATTTGTTTTATGTGGCCCGGCAGTCCTCCCTTTGAAATAGTACATGATGTCCAATGTAAAACAATCGTCCTTGTGGGGGTACACCCTACCACTAGATTAAGGGTGAATGAAACACACTCATAGACCTCAATTCATCCGGTTCAGAACATCCTGCCTAAAGGCTTCTACTTCTCAGTACCAGGTCGTAAATCTGCCCACCAGCCCCCCTATAGCCCCCCAACAGGAAGCCACTTCACCCCCTGAGAAAGCTCTGTGAACCCCTTGAAACTCCTGTGGCGTATTTGGACATATACTAATACATTAATAAAATTTGACTATCTGGTAAAAAAATATATATATATATTCAACAAAATTATATTTGAGAGTATTTTCGAATACTTATTTCAAATACTATTTTCAAACACATGGGAGTGTATCTGAGCCTGTATAAATGTACTTCCAAATACATAAACATATTCTACTTGTCTTTTAAAATAAAATATATCTGAATACTTACTTTGAATGTACAGTCGTGGCCAAAAGTTTTGAGAATGACACAAATATTAATTTCTACAAAGTTTGCTGCTTCAGTGTCTTTAGATATTTTTGTCAGATGTTACTATGGAATACTGAAGTATAATTACAAGCATTTCATAAGTGTCAAAGGTTTTTATTGACAATTACATGAAGTTGATGCAAAGAGTCAATATTTGCGGTGTTGACCCTTCTTTTTCAAGACCTCTGCAATCCACCCTGGCATGCTGTCAATTAACTTCTGGGCCACATCCTGACTGATGGCAGCCCAGTCTTGCATAATCAATGCTTGGAGTTAATCAGAATTTGTGGGGTTTTGTTTGTCCACCCGCCTCTTGAGGATTGACCACAAGTTCTCAATGGGATTAAGGTCTGGGGAGTTTCCTGGCCATGGACCCAAAATATCAATGTTTTGTTCCCCGAGCCACTTAGTTATCACTTTTGCCTTATGGCAAGGTGCTCCATCATGCTGGAAAATGCATTGTTCATTGCCAAACTGTTCCTGGATGGTTGGGAGAAGTTGCTCTCGGAGGATGTGTTGGTACCATTCTTTATACAGTGAGGGAAAAAAGTATTTGATCCCCTGCTGATTTTGTACGTTTGCCCACTGACAAAGAAATGATCAGTCTATAATTTTAATGGTAGGTTTATTTGAACAGTGAGAGACAGAATAACAACAAAAAAAATCCAGAAAAACACGTGAAAAATGTTATAAATTGATTTGCATGTTAATGAGGGAAATAAGTATTTGACCCCCTCTCATTCAGAAAGATTTCTGGCTCCCAGGTGTCTTTTATACAGGTAACTGACAGTCCATCATTAATTTAAGACATGAAGGTCAGTCAATCCGGAAAATTATCCGGTTACATTTTTTTTGTTGCTAATTTATACAAATTTAAAACTGAAATATACATTTATGTATTCAAACACTTTACTCAGTACTTTGTTGAAGCACCTTTGGCAGCGATTACAGCATTGATTCTTCTTGGGTATCACACTACAAGCTTGGCACACCTGCATTTGGGGAGTTTCTCTCATTCTTCTCTGCAGATCCACTCAAGCTCTGTCAGGTTGGATGTGGATCTCTCCACAGATCGGGTTCAAGTCCGGGCTCTGGCTGGGCCACTCAAGGACATTCAGAGACTTATCCCAAGTCACTCCTGCGTTGTCTTGGCTGTGTGATTAGGGTCGTTGTCCTGTTGGGAGGTGAACCTTCGCCCCAAAATGAGGACCTGAGCACTCTGGAGCAGGTTTTCGTCAAGGATCTCTCTGTACCTTGCACCGTTCATCTTTGCCTTGATCCTGACTAGTCTCCCAGTCCCTGCCGCTGAAAAACATCCCCACAACATGATGCTGCCACCACCATGCTTCACTGTAGGGAGGGTGCCAGGTTTCCTCCAGACGTGATGCTTGGCATTCAGGGCAAAGAGTTCAATCTTGGTTCCATCAAACCAGAGAAATTTGTTTTACATGTTCTGAGAGTCTTCAGGATCCTTTTGGCAAACTCCAAGTGGGCCTTTACTGGAAGAGTGGCTTCAATCTGGCCACTCAACCATAAATGCCTGATTGGTGGGATGCTGCCAAGATGGTTGTCCTTCTGTAAGGTTCTCCCATGTCCACAGAGGAATTCTAGAGCTCTGTCAGAGTGAACATCGGGTTATTGGTCACCTCCCTGATTGCTCAGTTTGGCCGGACAGCCAGCTCTAAGAAGAGTCTTGGTGGTTCCAAACTTCTTCCATTTAAGAATTATGGAGACCACTCTGTTCTTAGGGACCTTCAATGAGGCAGAAATCTTTTTGTAACTTTCCCCAGGTCTGTGCCTCAACATAATCCTGTCTCAGAGCTCTACGGAAAATCCCTTCAACCTCATGGCTTGGTTTTTGCTCTGACATGCACTGTCAACTGTGGGACCTTATTTAGACAGGTGTGTGCCTTTCAAAATCATGTCCAATCAATTTAATTGATCACAGGTGGACTCCAATCAAGTTGTAGAAACATCTCAAGGATGATCAATGGAAACAGGATGTACTTGAGCTCAAGGTTTGAATATCATAGCAAAGGGTTTGAATACTTACGTAAATAAGGTATTTCTGTTTTTATGTTTTTGCAAAGATTTCTAAGAACCTGTTTTCGCTTTCTATGGGGTATTGTTTGTAGATGGGGTATTGTTTGTAGATTTGCTGAGGATTTTTATTTATTTAATCTATTTTAGAATAAGACTGCAACGTAAATAATATGGAAATAATGGTCAAATAATGTGGTCTGAATACAGTATATACATACAGTGAGGGAAAAAATTATATGATCCCCTGCTGATTTTGTATGTTTGCCCACTGACAAATAAATGATCAGTCTATAATTTTAATGGTAGGTTTATTTGAACAGTGCGAGACAGAATAAAAACAAAAAAATCCAGAAAAATGCATGTGAAAAATGTTATAAATTGATTTGCATTTTAATGAGGGAAATAAGTATTTGACCTCTCTGCAAAACATGACTTAGTACTTGGTGGCAAAACCCTTGTTTGGCAATCACAGAGGTCAGACGTTTCTTGTAGTTGGCCACCAGGTTTGCACACATCTCAGGAGGGATTTTGTCCCACTCCTCTTTGCAGATCTTCTCCAAATTGAGGCTGACGTTTGGCAACTCGAACCTTCAGCTCCCTCCACAGATGTTCTATGGGATTAAGGTCTGAAGACTCCAGGACCTTAATGTGCTTCTTCTTGAGCCACTCCTTTGTTGCCTTGGCCATGTGTTTTGGGTCATTGTCATGCTGGAATACCCATCCACCACCCATTTTCAATGCCCTGGCTGAGGGGAGGAGGTTCTCACCCAAGATTTGACGGTACATGGCCCCGTCCATTGTCCCTTTGATGCGGTGAAGTTGTCCTGTCCCCTTAGCAGAAAAACACCCCCAAAGCATAATGTTTCCACCTCCATGTTTGACGGTGGGGATGGTGTTCTTGGGGTCATAGGCAGCATTCCTCCTCCTCCAAACACGGCGAGTTGAGTTGATGCCAAAGAGCTCCATTTTGGTCTCATCTGACCATAACACTTTCACCCAGTTGTCCTCTGAATCATTCAGATGTTCATTGGCAAACCTCAGACGGGCATGTACAGTGGGGAGAACAAGTATTTGATACACTGCCAATTTTGCAGGTTTACCTACTTACAAAGCATGTAGAGGTCTGTAATTTGTATCATAGGTACACTTCAACTGTGATAGACGGAATCTAAAACAAAAATCCAGAAAATCACATTGTATGATTTTTTTATAATTAATTTGCATTTTATTGCTTGACATAAGTATTTGATCACCTACCAACCAGTAAGAATTCCGACTCTCACAGACCTGTTTTTCTTTAAGAAGCCCTCCTGTTCTCCACTCATTACCTGTATTAACTGCACCAGTTTGAACTCGTTACCTGTATAAAAGACACCTATCCACACACTCAATCAAACAGACTCCAACCTCTCCACAATGGCCAAGACCAGAGAGCTGTGTAAGGACATCAGGGAAAAAATTGTAGACCTGCACAAGGCTGGGATAGGCTACAGGACAATAGGCAAGCAGCTTGGTGAGAAGGCAACAACTGTTGGCGCAATTATTAGAAAATGGAAGAGGTTCAAGATGACGGTCAATCTCCCTCAATCTGGGGCACCATGCAAGATCTCACCTCGTGGGGCATCAATGATCATGAGGAAGGTGAGGGATCAGTCCAGAACTACACGGCAGGACCTGGTCAATGACCTGAAGAGAGCTGGGACCACAGTCTCAAAGAAAACCATTAGTAACACACTACGCCGTCATGGATTAAAATCCTGCAGCGCACGCAAGGTCCCCCTGCTCAAGCCAGCGCATGTCCAGGCCCATCTGAAGTTTGCCAATGACCATCTGGATGATCCAGAGGAGGAATGGAAGAAGGTCATGTGGTCTGATGAGACAAAATGCTTCCAACCGTGAAGCATGGTGGAAACAATTTTTTGGGGATGCTTTTCTGCAAAGGGGACAGGATGACTGCAGGATGACAACCTCCTTCCCTCAGTAAGAGCATTGAATATGGGTCATGGCTGGGTCTTCCAGCATGACAACGACCCGAAACACACAGCCAGGGCAACTAAGGAGTGGCTCCGTAAGAAGCATCTCAAGGTCCTGGAGTGGCCTAGCCAGTCTCCAGACCTGAACCCAATAGAAAATCTTTGGAGGGAGCTGAAAGTCCGTATTGCACAGCGACAGCCCCGAAGGATCTGGAGAAGGTCTGTATGGAGGAGTGGGCCAAAATCCCTGCTGCAGTGTGTGCAAACCTGGTCAAGAACTACAGGAAACCAGCAGTGCATCAAATACTTGTTCTCCCCACTGTATATGTGCTTTCTTGAGCAGGGGGACCTTGCGGGCGCTGCAGGATTTCAGTCCTTTACGGTGTAGTGTGTTTCTTGGTGACTATGGTCCCAGCTGCCTTGAGATCATTGACAAGATCCTCTCGTGTAGTTCTGGGCTTATTCCTCACCATTCTCATGATCATTGCAACTTCACGAGGTGAGATCTTGCATTGAGCCCCAGGCCGAGGGAGATTGACAGTTCTTTTGTGTTTCTTCCATTTGCGAATAATCGCACCAACTGTTGTCACCTTCTCACCAAGCTGCTTGGCGATGGTCTTGTAGCCCATTCCAGCCTTGTGTAGGTCTACAATCTTGTCCCTGACATCCTTGGAGAGCTCTTTGGTCTTGGCCATGGTGGAGAGTTTGTATTCTGATTGATTGATTGCTTCTGTGGACAGGTGTCTTTTATACAGGTAACAATCTGAGATTTGGAGCACACCCTTTAAGAGTGTGCTCCTAATCTTAGCTCGTTACCTGTATAAAAGACACCTGGGAGCCAGAAATCTTTCTGATTGAGAGGGGGTCAAATAATTATTTCCCTCATTAAAATGCAAATCAATTTATAAATTTTTTTCACATTTTTCACTGTCTCTCACTGTTCAAATAAACCTACCATTAAAATTATAGACTGATCATTTCTTTGTCAGTGGGAAACGTACAAAATCAGCAGGGGATCAAATAGTTTTTGCCCTCACTGTATAAGTGCGTAAAACAGTATGTAAACATTATTAAAGTGGTAAGTGTTCAATGACTATGAATATAGGGCAGCAATCTCTAAGTTGCAGGGTAGAGTACCGGGTGGTGGTCGGCTAGTGACAGTGACTAATAAGGTTCAGGGCAGAGTACCGGACGGAGGACGGCTGTTTTAACCGTCTGATGGTCTGGAGATAGAAGCTGTTTATCGATCTCTCAGTCTCAGCTTTGATGCACCTGACCTAAGACCTCACACTCCATCAGAAATCAACAGAAAACCCAGATCACTGAATGAGTCTGACAGTTGGAAGGCAACTGAGTTCCGTACATTTCTCTTGTACACTGTTTAAAAGGGAATATTCCAAGGGGGGATGTATGAAAACGTAATGTTGCTTGCAGTTGCTTTGACCATCTTCCTAAGTGTGTCCTTGTGTGCAGACCACGCAGACTATGCCAGAAACCTCCTGGTTTTGTTTGTGGACTACTGCAGCTGCTTGTATGGGAAGGAAAACATAACATATAACATGAAATTGCCTAACCCATCTCAGCTATGAAGCATGAGCGTTTGCCGTTCTTGACAATATCTCTTGCTTCCCATTTAAGAATGTTCTTGGCCAGTTAAAAGGAATGATAAGAAAACCAACAAGTCTTTAGAGCAGGTTATACGGAGGCTGTCAGAAAGAGTGGCCATGAGATCAACACTGTCAGATGCAGAGAAAACACTACAAAGGCAGCATGACATTGGCCCAGTCCCAAATGGTCTAACAGTGAAATAGCAGTATAAAAAAACGCAGTTCACTCACTTCTCTGTGCAGATGTCCACTGGGAATAACTGTGTCCAGTTGAGGAACAAGGAAGTTGTTCTAGTGCAAAACCTGCTGGTGGAGGAATATGGAGACACTTTGATTGTGCACAAAACATTTAGGAACAAGACATACCTTTTCGCATATCCCCTGCAATCATCACTGCTTGATATTTTCCATCTCTCTGGATTGAAGGACTTCTTTTCACTCGAGCCACAAATGTGCTATGGAAGTTTGTTCTACTTCCGTGCAAAGAGGGCTCCATTTTTAGGATGCAAAGCACCAATATTATATTTTTTCTGTTTTCCCGTTAGCTCTTTTCAAGGTATATTGTCAGTAAAAGACATTACAGAAAATGTATTATTTACTTGAAGGGATTTTCTTAAACTCCTACAATTAGATGTTACTATTGTTAAATGTTTGAGTAAACAAATTGAGTGCCCTTATTTGCTTTTTTGCTCACAGTATCATGTTTGCAGTGGTTAATTTCCCAAACGAAGATGAAAATACCTGGTCACCAAGGACAAATGTTATTGGCCTCCATACAAGAGCCAAGAAAGGTTAAGGAGGCATTGATGTCGCACAAACGGCCAGACATTGATACATGGGAGGTGTATTCAATTCAATTGCTGAAGACAAGAGTGAGTACTTTAACTGAATATTAAGATACTAAATGTCTCGTTTGCAGACATTTACAGACTAACTGATAAGCTCCTGTATCGTGATGTTTTCATATTCATATGAGAAAGCCCATAAGTGCCTGGTTCGGGCAGAAACACGGTCAAGCCTGGAAACAGAGCCAGAGTCTCACCAAAGAAAGAGAAAGTAAGATTTAGTGTTTGAAATAAAAGGACACTAAGCACTACACTACTACCCTGAAAACTTCATGCTTGCTGTCATTCCCAGGCGAAATCCTAAATTTGAGTCTGACACTGATCATAGCCAGCACCCACCAGCGTCAAAGACCCCCAAATTCACCCAAAAAAGGGTTGATTCCACACGCAAAAAAGTAAATGCAAGATTTAATTTCTTGGCAATGAATTGTTCATACAAAGTATAAATCTAATTTTCACAACCTGCATTTCATTTGCACAATTTGCAACAGTATCTTCTAGACTCTGTCACTCTCTGCTGGGGGTAAGTGCCTCTTATGTACTGAATGTACTGAAGTATATCACATAACATTATGCTTAAGAACTAATAATGTTATGTGTTTTTTGAAGGAATGCTGAAATAGTTTGGCTGTGAACTCAGATGTGTAGGACAAATAACTATGCTTAACTTTGATCTGAACAGGTCTTCAGTCCTGTTCAGTCGTCACATGGGCCAGCTGCTCACCAGTCTGAAGGTACCTGAACTTGCCCATTATATTATCTGAGGTGTAAAGGGAGAAATGCTCTACAATGTTAATCATTTTATTTAAAACAGCAAGTTACAATGGGTGTTTCAGTATAATTATTGCTTTCATGCAACGATTATCAACACAAACCATTTGTTAGATTTAATTCAAAAATTTAAATGACAATTAGGATATAGAAATAATGGAGAAATGTGACAGAAAATGTAACGTTAATGGAAAGTGTGCGTTACCTTTGCTAGCAAGTAGTCGATAGCGAATCCTTGCAATCAAAACGTTGTCCAACTGGGAAAGTTCACTGCTAGCTAGTCATGAACTTGTCTTGTTCACTCCATGTGTTCACTTGTGAAACACTTTAGTGTACTGATTAAGATTGCATGTGCTTCATTCCTCCAGCAGTAGCTAACTTCCAAATAGCTATTTTAGCGCTAGTAATGCTACTACATACGGCCAGTTGCAGTTTGTGGGAAACATTGTTGCAAAGGGGGCTTCCCTTTGCACTTGTGAAAGTGGTTTCCCTTTGGGAATATCTAGCCAAGTCTGAGCTTGTTGTCATTGCAGGCACTCTCAACGCTGTGCGTTACAGGGAAGACATCCTCTTCCCTCATGTGGTACCCTTCCTGCAGGCTCATCCTGACATGACCCTCCAGCATGACAATGCCACCAGCCATACTGCTCGTTCTGTGCGTGATTTCCTGCAAGACAAGAATGTCAGTGTTCTGCCATGGCCAGTGAAGAGCCCGGATCTCAATCCCATTGAGCACGCTGGGAGCTGTTGGATCGGAGGGTGAGGGCTACGGCCATTCCCCCCAGAAATGTCCAGGAAAATGCAAGGGCCTTGGTGGAAGAGTGGGGTAACATCTCACAGCAAGAACTGGCAACTCTGGTGCAGTACTTAATGCAGCTGGTGGCCACACCAGATACTGACAGTTATTTTTACCCCTCCTTTGTTCAGGGATACATTATTCAATTTCTGTTAGTCACATGTCTGTGGAACTTGTTCAGTTTATGTCTCAGTTGTTGAATCTTGTTATGTCATACAAATATTTATACATGTTAAGTTTGCTGAAAATAAACTCAGTTGACAGTGAGTTTATTTGAAAACAGGTTTGATTCTGAGTTATGGAACGCAAGGGCTCCCAAAGAAGTTAACTTCTTAGGGAGCGGCAGCAGAGGTGACAGTTTTGGAGAGTCTGGCGTGCCCAAAGTAAAATGCCTGCCACTTAGGCCCAGAAAATAGGATATGCACATAATTAGTACTATTGGATAGGAAACACTCTGAAGTTTCTAAAAGTGTTAAAATAATGTATGTGACTATAACAGAATTGATAAAGCAGGTGAAAACCCGAGGAAAATCCATCCAGATTTGCAGTTTTTTTTGTAAATGACCTTCTTCTCCAGGCTGCCTATTCATTTGTATTTTAACTAGGACTGAGACTGCAGTACCTATGGCTTCCACTAGATGTCAACAGTCTTCATACAGTGTCTGGAAGCTGTAGCACTAAGCAGAACAGATAGGAAGAAGAAGTAGTGAAGCGACCACTTTTGTCAACAACCTTTGACGGGCGCGAGATTGTGAGCGCGCCCCACTTTATTTTCCTGTCCTATTGTTCACGTTATCGTCCGGTTGAAATTTTACAGTAAATATACATAAAAGGATACCTAAGGATACATTAAAAATTATGTTTGATATGTTTGTAGAAAGTGTATAGGTATAATTTGAACGTGTTCTCTTCATGGTTCAATGGGCGACTCAACTGTGGATTTTATGATCATAACGCGCCAAACAAACGGAGATTTATGGATATAATAAATTACTTTTTCTAACAAAAGAACCATTGGATGTCTTCGTTGGACACTTGGGAAGCCCTCAGCAGAAGTTCTTCGAAAGGTAAGTGATATCTTAGCTCTTATATGGGTTTTGTGTGATGCTATTGTGGAAAATATATGAGGTGCTATCCTCAAACAATCAAATGTTGTGCTTTCGCCGTAAAGCCTTTTTGAAATCTGACAACACTGTGATATTGCCAAGAAGCAGAGCTTTTGATGACTATGCAACACTTGTATATTGATGAATGTTTAATAATTCAACTTTTGGATTTTGAATTTGGCGCCTTACATTTCACCGGGTAGTGTCGGGAGCGGCCCGCTAGCGCGCCGCTAACATATATTGTGATATAATTTTAAATACATTCCTTAATATATGTTGGAATGTATTTAAAATCTATATTAAATACATTTAAATATATATTATCTGGCCAATTTTTTATATTTAACAGGTATCCCAATTTTTGGGGGGAATAAATATGTTTAAAAATTATAATAATTCTTCGTATGGGCCAGTAGCTCTGTCTGCGCTATAACAGTGATTTTGAGGTGATTACCCTCAAAGGTAGATGCTTACAGTTTTCAGAATAAGAAGTGTTCAGGGGGCACACAGGGAGTAGTTTGTAAACCAAGATACTGAGTAAACATATCCAAGGAGGGTTCAATTAAATTCCAAACAACATTCTAAACACTTTAGCAATTAACACTTTAAAGTTGAAACCTAAACAGAAATACTGCATGTTATTTTAATCACTGAAAACACTCATAATCTGCATCCACATGATTGTGTGATTAGCTGGAGCAGATCTTACAGGACCAATTTAAATTTAATGGGGACCAGGACACATAGGGCTCTGGTCAAAAGAAGTGGACTATGTAGGGAATAGGGTGCCATTTGGGACGCAACCATGTTCCGTGGTGGGCTTAAGATGGTTTATTGTGAAGGTTATTAACTGATGGGGCTAGGGATAATCCCAGGGGAGTGTCTTTTAGCCAGACCCTGAGAGGACCACAGTATACACAATGAACAGCCTTCGCTTAACCTTGCTACCGGAAAACGCTGAGATGGCAATGTCCAAACCCCGTCCCAGCATTATTTAGTTGTTAGGCAGACTTCACTCTTTGAGGGCCATCTGTGTGGTGTGCGCAGCACGGTGTAAAGGGTATTAGAGGGTATAGAAGATATAGTGTAGAAGATAATGTCATATGCTTGGCTGTTTTGTCAAAGCAAGGTGATCGAATGAGAGTCCCATCTGGTTTCCCCTTTTCTACCTTTGACACTGGACAATGGCGTAAACCAGTGGTCACCAAAATCACTTTCTCAGTCAAAAAGTAAGCAGAGATCTATCATTCATCATTTTTGACTTAAGAAATATAACATTAACCTACTAAAAACAGTTCTGTAGGAATGAGGTTTGTGCAGTAGGCCTAATACATCACAGAGTATTGGCTATATGCCTGGCAATATTGTTCTAAGTAGTAACATTAACATGATGCCTTCTAATTGCAGTCGCTGTACTCATAATATACAGGAGAACGGTCGGCTTAAGGTGAGGATAGCTGTGCTGCAAGCCCAGCTTCAGACGCAATCGTTAGGCAAGGGAAATGTAAGTGTAGGAAAGGATGAAACAGGGTCTGTGCCACTAGTAAGTACAGATAGTCGTAGAAATCCCCTCGCACAGTCCCCGCAGCCGGACAATTTTCTCACGGCTTCTGGAAGGAAATGCTGTAGCAATGCTCAACCGGTGTCGCTCATTCAGCCGACAGAAACTTTCAACCGGTTTTCCCCATTAAGCAGCGGGTCGGAGTCAGAGGCCGAGCCTTCTCTGGTCTCTACTCCTCCCGTTACGGGGTCTGAGATGCCGAGGCCTCCCAACATTAGCACTGACAAATTGAAAACTCTAGTCATTGGCGACTCCATTACTCGCAGTATTAGACTTAAAACGAATCACCCAGTGATCATACACTGTTTGCCAGGGGGTAGGGCTACCGACGTTAAGGCTAATCTGAAGATGGTGCTGGCTAAGGCTAAATCTGGCGAGTGTAGAGAGTATAGAGATATTGTTATCCACGTCGGCACCAATGATGTTAGGATGAAACAGTCAGAGGTCACCAAGCGCAACATAGCTTCAGCGTGTAAATCAGCTAGAAAGATGTGTCGGCATCGAGTAATTGTCTCTGGCCCCCTCCCAGTTAGGGGAGTGATGAGCTCTACAGCAGAGTTTCACAACTCAATCGCTGGTTGAAAACTGTTTTCTGCCCCACACAAAAGATAGAATTTTTAGATAATTGGCCCTCTTTCTGGGACTCACCCACAAACAGGACCAAGCCTGGCCTGTTGAGGAGTGACGGACTCCATCCTAGCTGGAGGGGTGCTCTCATCTTATCTACGAACATAGACAGGGCTCTAACTCCTCTAGCTTCACAATGAGATAGGGTGCAGGCCAGGCAGCAGGCTGTTAGCCAGCCTGCCAGCTTAGTGGAGTCTGCCACTAGCATAGTTAGTGTAGTCAGCTCAGCTATCTCTATTGAGACTGTGTCTGTGCCTCGACCTAGGTTGGGCAAAACTAAACATGGCGGTGTTCGCCTTAGCAATCTCACTAGAATAAAGACCTCCTCCATTGCTGCCATTATTGAAAGAGATTGTGATACCTCACATCTCAATGTCAGATCCCTCACTTCCAAGGCAGTTCTAGTCAATGAACTAATCACTGATCATAATCTTGATGTGATTGGCCTGACTGAAACATGGCTTAAGCCTGATGAATTTATTGTGTTAAATGAGGCCTCACCTCCTGGTTACACTAGTGACCATATCCTCACAAGATCCCGCAAAGGCGGAGGTGTTGCTAACATTTACAATAGCAAATTTCTATTTACAAAAAACAAAAAAACGACGTTTTCGTCTTTTGAGCTTCTAGTCATGAAATCTATGCAGCCTACTCAATCACTTTTTATAGTTAAAGTTTACAGGCCTCCTGGGCCATATACAACATTCCTCACTGAGTTCCCTGAATTCCTATCGGACCTTGTAGTCATGGCAGACAATATTCTAATTTTTGGTGACTTTAATATTCACATGGAAAAGTCCACAGACCCACTCCAAAAGGCTTTTGGAGCCATCATCGACGGTTTTGTCCAACATGTCTCCGGACCTACTCACTGCCACAGTCATTTTGTCCCGTGGAATAAATGTTGTGGATCTTAATGTTTTTCCTCATAATCCTGGACTATCGGACCACCATTTTATTACGTTTGAAATCGCAACAGATAATCTGCTCAGACCCCAACCAAGGATCATCAAAAGTCGTGCTATAAATTCTCAGACATCCCAAAGATTCCTAGATGCCCTTCCAGAATCCTTCCACCTACCCAAGGACGTCAGAGTACAAAAATCAGTTAACCACCTATCTGAGGAACTCAATGTAACCTTGCGCAATACCCTAGATGCAGTTGCACCCTAAAAACAAAAACATTTGCCATAAAAACTAGCTCCCTGGTATACAGAAAATACCCGAGCTCTGAAGCAAGCTTCCAGAAAATTGGAACGGAAATGGCGCCACACCAAACTGGAAGTCTTCCGACTAGCTTGGAAAGACAGTACCGTGCAGTATCGAAGAGCCCTCACTGCTGCTCGATCATCCTATTTTTCCAAGTTAATTGAGGAAAATAAGAATAATCCAAAGTTTCTTTTTGATACTGTCACAAAGCTAACTAAAAAGCAGCATTCCCCAAGAGAGGATGGCTTTCACTTTAGCAGTGATTCATTCATGAACTTCTTTGAAGAAAAGATCATGATCATTAGAAAGCAAATTACGGACTCCTCTTTAAATCTGCGTATTCCTCCAAAGCTCAGTTGTCCTGAGTCCACACAACTTTGCAAGGACATAAAATCAAGAGAGACACTCAAGTTTTTTAGTACCATATATCTTGACACATTGATGCAAATAATCATGGCCTCTAAACCTTCAAGCTGCATACTGGACCCTATTCCAACTAAACTACTGAAAGAGCTGCTTCCTGTGCTTGGCCCTCCTATGTTGAACATAATAAACAGCTCTCTATCTACCGGATGTGTACCAAACTCACTAAAAGTGGCAGTAATAAAGCCTCTCTTAAAAAAGCCAAACCTTGACCCAGAAAATATAAAAAACTATCGGCCTATATCAAATCTTCCATTCCTCTCAAAAATGTTTGAAAAAGCTGTTGCGCAGCAACTCACTGCCTTCCTGAAGACAAACAATGTATACGAAACGCTTCAGTCTGGTTTTAGACCCCATCATAGCACTGAGACTGCACTTGTGAAGGTGGTAAATGACCTTTTAATGGCGTCAGATCGAGGCTCTGCAACTGTACTCGTGCTCCTAGACCTTAGTGCTGCTTTTGATACCATCGATCACCACATTCTTTTGGAGAGATTGGAAACCCAAATTGGTCTACATGGACAAGTTCTGGCCTGGTTTAGATCTTATCTGTCGGAAAGATATCAGTTTGTCTCTGTGGATGGTTTGTCCTCTGACAAATCAACTGTAAATTTCGGTGTTCCTCAAGACTCTGTTTTGGGACCACTATTGTTTTCACTATATATTTTACCACTTGGTGATGTCATTCGAAAACATAATGTTAACTTTCACTGCTATGCGGATGACACACAGCTGTACATTTCGAGGAAACATGGTGAAGCCCAAAATTGCCCTCCCTGGAAGCCTGTGTTTCAGACATAAGGAAGTGGATGGCGGAAAATGTTCTACTTTTAAACTCTGACAAAACAGAGATGCTAGTTCTAGGTCCCAAGAAACAAAAAGATCTTCTGTTGAATCTGACAATTAATCTTGATGGTTGTACAGTCGTCTCAAATAAAACTGTGAAGGACCTCGGCGTTACTCTGGACCCTGATCTCTCTTTTGACGAACATATCAAGACTGTTTCAAGGACAGCTTTTTTCCAGTTACGTAAAATTGTAAAAATCAGAAACTTTCTGTCCAAAAATGATGCAGAAAAGTTCATATTACTCCAGTACTAGCCTCTCTACACTGGCTTCCTGTTAAGGCAAGGGCTGATTTCAAGGTTTTACTGCTAACCTACAAAGCATTACATGGGCTTGCTCCTACCTATCTTTCTGATTTGGTCCTGCCGTACATACCTACACGTACGCTACGGTCACAAGACGCAGGCCTCCTTACTGTCCCTAGAATTTCTAAGCAAACAGCTGGAGGCAGGGCTTTTTCCTATAGAGCTCCATTTTTATGGAATAGTCTGCCTATCCATGTGAGAGACGCAGACTCGGTCTCAACCTTTAAGTCTTTATTGAAGACTCATCTTTTCAGTAGGTCTTATGACTGGAGTGTAGTCTGGCCCAGGAGTGTGAAGGTGAACGGAAAGGCACTGGAGCAACGAACCACCCTTGCTGTCTTTGCCTGGCCGGTTCCCTCCACTGGGATTCTCTGCCTCTAACCCTATTACAGGGCTGAGTCACTGGCTTCTGGTGCCGTGGCGGAGATCTTGTGGGCTATACTCGGCCTGGTCTCAGGATGGTAAGTTGGTGGTTGAAAATATCCCTCTAGTGGTGTGGGGCTGTGCTTCGGCAGAGTGGGTGGGGTTATATCCTGCCTGTTTGGCCCTGTCCGGGTTTCAGAGACGGGCCACAGTGTCTCCCGACCCCTCCTGTCTCAGCCCCAGTATTTATGCTGCAGTAGTTTATGTGTCGGGGGCTAGGGTCCGTCTGTTATATCTGGAGTATTTCTTCTCTTATCTGGTGTCCTGTGCAAATTTAAGTATGCTCTCTCTAATTATCTCTCTCTTTCTTTCTTTCTTCTTCTCTCTCTCTCTCTCTCTCTCTCTCTCTCTCTCTCTCTCTCTCTCTCTCTCTCGGAGGAGGACCTGAGCATTAGGACCATTCCTCAAGGCCTACCTGGCCTGATGACTCCTTGATGTCCCGAGTCCACCTGGCCGTGCTGCTTCTCCAGTTTCAACTGTTCTGCCTGTTTTATGAACATTTTAAAATATTGTCCATGTTCTGTTATAATCTGCACCCGGCACAGTCAGAAGAGGACTGGCCACCCCTCACAGCCTGGTTCCTCTCTAGGTTTTTTCCTAGGTTTTGGCCTTCTAGGGAGTTTTTCCTAGCCACCGTGCTTTTACACCTGCATTGCTTGCTGTTTGGGGTTTTAGGCTGGGTTTCTGTACAGCACTCTGTGACATCAGCTGATGTAAGGGGGGCTTTATAAATAAATTTGATTTGATTTGATTCTTCTCAGACCCTATTATATTTCAAAAGCTTTCATAACAACATAGATCAGTTGGTGTAGCACTTGCGAGGCACAGCTGAGCATAAATAAAAATAATTTGCTTTTTTATTTGGACTGATGTTACCTGCATCTGATGGTCATGATGCTTTCAAGACAAATGGGAACATGAAGTCAAATCATGACATTAGTGATCTTCAGGTCGGAAAGTTGGAGCTCTAGAAAAGATGCCAGAGTTTCCGACTTGGAATCCCGAGTTGAATGACTGTGACAAGGTTTTTCCCAGTCGGATCTCGTTTTTTTCCCAGAGTTCCCAGTTGTCATGAACGCACTGAAGTCAGAAGTTGGAGATCACAGTTGTTTTGAACACGGCATTAGTATCAGCGGAGGGAGAGAGCAGCAGAGGGTCCGCCTCTCACGGTCCCTGCTCTCTCCTTCCTTTCATCCGGGTGAGACTGACCAGAGAGAGGGGACACCGTCTTCCACCTGATGGCGAAACTTGACTCGCACCTCATCTGCCTCATGTACAAATTCATGTTTCTCCTATGACCAGAGAAAATGAAATATTAATTGATATTATATAGACACGACGAGCTGCTAAGAATAATAAAAATGCAGGGCAAATCGATACACTTGGCTACTCATTCATTGCAGCTGCAGCGCCAAGTGGAAGTAGGGAGAAATGTGTTTTTATTTTTTGTGATAGTGTTGAATAGAAACCTAGACATGAACTCACTCATAAAAACAGCAGCTCTTTGCTGTATTCCTTGACAGTCTCTCTCTGGTCATGGTTTTAAAAGTCATTAAATCTCACTTAAGCTAGAAATTTTGGTTGCACACATGTACATTCTCTTAATAAGAAATGTACTGAAAAACCCAATGTAAACCTGATACATAAAATGTTTGAAATGTTTGAAATATCTTAAAATGATGTCTGAGGTACTGGGAAAGAAACACTCAATTAGATGGTATCTAGATGCATGGAAGGGATAATTTGACCGAGAACAGTGTGAACCTCACCCCCTCTAACCGGCTGAAGTAATGGCGACAATGGTGTTCACACTATGGTCCTTCACCACTTCTACCGTGAGACCTGCGTCTGAGCCAGCAATCTGTACACAGCATCCAGTCGAAGCTTTCAACTGCCTTTTCTCTCATTCCTTTTCTCTAATGCGACATGAGTCCATGTGGAGTGATCATGGAGAGAGATCCTGTCCAAACATGCTGCTGGTGTACTGGGAGGACAAACTGAAACGACAGAAGAATGAGTGCCGGGATGGAGGGGGGTTATCAACCGTGCCCGTAATTGATTTATCCCAAATTGTTTATTTGGGGTATCAGGTTGATTATGGAGGTCTGCACACTGCAAAATGTATAGTACTTTAGACTAGAAATGCATTGAGATACCGATCTGTCATTAACATGCCACTCGCAACAAAAGCTCCAGCTGAAATGTCTTTGCCAGAATCCATGAATGAAATTGTGTAATGAAGCATATGTGTAACTGTATGAAGCTACGGTTTTAAACCATAGTTTTGCAAGTTGGATTGTACAACCCAAAATTAAGGGTTTGAAAGTGTCTGTGGTTTTATGCGTTGATTTCTACTTTGATTGTAGATTTTATGATTATGAATGAAATTAGATTAACTCCCCGTTAAGTATAACCTGTATTATGATTTATTATGATGATGTATTTTGAGATAGAAGCTAAAATGAAACACAAGTGATAAGAGGATGGAATGTGATGGAAAATTGTATCTTGTGAAGAGACACTTCAAAATCTTAATCTTCTTTTATTGTCATAAATAATCCTTGGTTCCTGCCTGTGCTTGGTAAAGATATGAGTGGGGGCGACATGACCCCCCCTCCTTAGGACCATCTGGCAGAACGCCCAGAATATTTTCTATAAGTTAAGATAGGAGACGGTGCCAGACACATGCCAGAACCAACGCTATGAACTATGCCTATGTAACGTGTCTGTAAGCAGTATATAAGGGATCTAACGGGACTGCCTCAAAACTGATTTACTTTGAAATCCAAAGTGTAGAAATACAGGTGAAATCAATCATTGACACAGACATGGTGGCCTAGCAGGAAGAGCAGAATGCTGTTAACCAAGTGGTCATGAGTTCAAATCCCAGGTGAGGACATAGTGAATAATAATTACTGTATGAATAAGCATACACAATGTAGTCATGTGCATTGCCTTCAGAAAGTATTCACTCCTGCCTCTTAAGTGGCGCAGTGGTCTAAGACACTGAGTCCATGGGTCTCCTGGCTGTGACCATGAGACCCATGGGGCAGTGCACAATTGTCCAGGTTAGGGGAGGGTTTGGCTGGCAGGGATGTCCTTGTCCCATTGTGCACTAGTGACTCCTGTGGTGGGCCAGGTGCAGTGCATGCTGACACAGTCACCAGGTGTACAGTGTTTCCTCTGACACATTGGTGTGGCTGGCTTCTGGGTTAAGTGGGAATTGTGTCAAGAAGCAGTGTGGCTTGGTTGGATTCTGTTTTCGGAGGATGCACGTCTCTTGACCTTTGCCTCTCCTGAGTCCGTACAGGAGTTGCAGCGATGAGACAAGACTGTACCAATTGGATACCATGAAAAAGGGATAAATACAAATAAAACAATTAAGTATTCACTCTCCTTGACTTAAAAACATTTAGATTTTTTTGGTTACTGGCCAACACACAATACCCCATAATGTCAAAGTGGAATTATGTTTTCTGAAATTTGTCTCTCTGTTTTTCGAAATATGAAAAGCTGTAATGTCTTGAATCAATTAGTATTCAACCCTGTTGTTATGGCAAGCCTAAATAAGTTTAGGAGTAAAAATGTGCTTAACAAGTCACATAATAAGTTGCATGGACTCACTCTGTGTGCAATAATAGTGTTTAACATTATTTTTGAATGACTACCTCGTATCTGTACCCCACACATACAATTATCTGTAAGGTCCCTTAGTCGTGCAGAGAATTTCAAACACAGATTCAACCACAAAGACTAGGGAGTTTTTCCAATGCCTCTCAAAGAAGGGCACCTATTGGTAGATACGTAAAAAAAATTCAGACATTGAATATCCCTTTGAGCATGGTGAAGTTATTAATTACACTCAACCACAAAGACCAAGGAGGTTTTTCAATGTCTCTCACTGTATTGATAGATGGGTAAAAAATAAGAAAAGCAGACATTGAATATCCCTTTGCGCATGGTGAAGTTATTAATTACACTTTGTAGTGATACCCAGTCACTACAAAGATACAGCCGTCCTTTCTAACTCAGTTGCCGGAAAGGAAGAAAAACGCTCAGGGTTTTCACCATGAGGCCAATGTTGACTTTAAAGTTTAATTGCTGTGATATGAGAAAATTGAGGATGGATTAACAACATTGTAGTTACTCCACAATACTAACCCAACTGACAGTGAGAATGTTGTCTCTACAGATACATTTTTTTCTCCAAAACATGCATCCTGTTTTTCTGTCCTGGGACTAAAGTAATAGAAATGTGGCAAAGAAATTAACTTTATGTCCTGAATACAAAGTGTTGTATTGGATTTGCCACAAACATAGCACATAACTGAGTACCACTCTTCATATTTACAAGCATAGTGGTGGCTGCATCATGTTATAGGTATGCTTGTAATCGTTAAGGACTAGGGAGCTTCAGGATAAAAAAGAAACGGAATGGAGCTAACCACAGGCAAAATCCTATAGGAAAACCATGTTCAGTCTGCTTTCCACCAGACAGTGGGAGATTAATTCACCTTTCAGCAGGACAATAACCTAAAACACTAGGCCAAATCTACACTGAAGTTGCTCACCAAGAAGACAGTGAATGTTCCTAAGTGGCCAAGTTACAGTTTTGACTTAAATCTATTTCTGTATTTTCTTTTCAATACATTTGTTAAAACATGTTTTTACTTTGTCATTATGGGGTATTGTATGTATATGGGTGAGAAAAAAACAGTATTGAATCCATTTTTAATTCAGGCTGTAACACAACAAAATATGGAATAGGTCAAAGGCACTGTAGGTCAAAATGTGTCAAATATGTAAGTTGAAACCACCGACTATTTTGTGACGTTCCGAGGACATCCTAAATCTCATGTGAAAAATATTCACATGTGAAAAACGTTATCCATATCTGAAATGTTATGTGAGCACATGTAAAAATCCAACATGTGAAACTTCAATTGAAATATCATCACATGTGAAATGTTCCAAAACCACATGGTCTCACATGATTTTACATGTGCAAAACATGTGAAAATTTCACATGTCAAATTAGGTTTACCACATGAAATTGTGTGTTTTCTCTGTAAGGGGTCCGTCGGTGTGCTGGTGGCTCTCGTACAGTACAGTCAGGGAATGTGGTGGGCATCTGAGCGTGTGCACCACAAGCATCTCATGTCACCACTAGGCTCAGTGGGGTGGAATTGAATTGTGCCCCTGAAATGATCACCTTCATACCCCCAGCGGCTAGTGCCTACTCCCTCCCCCATTTAGTGCCAGAGAGGGTAATGGCGGGGGGTAAGTCCTCTGTTGCTAGACAGTGACATCAGAGGATCTTCTCCAGCTAATCCTCTTACTGTATACTGTGGGCTGTGCCAGCCAGGCCAGGTGACCCCTCTTTCCCTGTAGTAGTAACACACCTACTTCACCCCTTTCTCATCCATCCATCCACAGCATAGAGATAGAGAGTGGTGGCAACAGCAGTAGCAGAGAACAACAGAGTTGCGTTTATACATGTTTTTGTTGAATGGATGGGAACAGCTGGGCATTTTATGACCGCCTTAAACCAGTGCGGTGGTAGACGCCATGCTAGCGATAAGTTATACCCAATGCTTTGTATCTTTAAAACCTCAACGGGATCGGTGTCCCTAAACTGGGACGGTTGTTGCTTATGTGACTAGAATGACGTTGTAAACAACTGTGAGGGCTCTTGAATGCAGGTCTTCCGGAATCCATCGCAGGAAACAGAATAAGGCAAAACTCCTTTAATAAAGGACACGAAAATACTACCCAAGTAGTCATACACCTGCTCACTCAACACGGAGCCACAATACAGGAAAAACCTAAACACCTCCCCGAGCACCCTCGTGACCACCCCTTGAGAGCCCTCTATTGCCACGAAATATTGGGGTCATGATAGGCCAACCAGGGTATGCCCAGCACCATGGGAAACGCAGGAGAATCAATAAGGAAAAGACTGATATGCTCCTCATGACCCCCCTGCGTCACCATACTTAGTGGAGCTGTGGCCTCCCTAATCAGCCCTGACCCTAAGGGTTGACTATCTAGGGCATGCACAGGGAAAGGAACATCAAGAGACACGATTGGGATCCCTAACCTACAGGCAAAAGTACGGTCAATAAAATTCCCAGATGCGCCTGAATCTACTAGCGCCTTATGCTGGGAATGCGGGGTACACTCAGTAAACTATACCAACAAAGACATGTGAGCAACAGGGGGCTCTGGTTGAGTTTGGTGCTTACTCACCTGGGGTGACACAACAGTGCTCTGCCTGCCTCCTCGACTCCCTGAAGAACCCCCCCAACACCGGCCAGCAGTGTGTCCTCCCATTCAAGCCTAAGAAACATTTCTGTACATTTAAAACGGTTATTGTTCAAAAAGTCATTCAAGTCTATGGCCATTGAAATGCATTGGGATTTATGCAAATATGGTTGTAGAGTGAAAAGTATAAGTAGTATCAAAAATATTTTCTAAAACACACTGTAGACGGTCAGTTTGCATGTTTTAAACTTGTTTTGGTGTAGGTAGCTTTGACAGTTTGGGCGTTAAAGATTCCATTGGAAGGATTAGACACCTAAAGGACTCTCAAACCGTGAGAAACAAGATTCTCTGGTCTGATGAAACCAAGATTGAACTCTTTGGCCTGAATGACAAGCGTCACGTCCTGATGAAACCTGGCACCACCCCTAGTGTGAAGCATGGTGGTGGCCACATCATGCTGTGGGGATGTTTTTCAGAAACAGAGACTATTCAGGATCGAAGGAAATATGAACAGAGCAAGGTACAGAGAGATCCTTGATGAAAACCTGCTCCAGAGCGCTCAGGACCTCAGACTTTGGCGAAGGTTAATCTTCCAAAAGGACAAAGACCCTAAGCACACAGCCAAGACAAAGCAGGAGTGGCTTCGGGACAAGTCTCTGATTGTCCTTGATGGGCCCAGCCAGAGCCCAAACTTGAACCAGATCGAACATCTCTGGAGAGACCTGAAACAGCTGTGTAGCAACGCTCCCCACCCAACCTGACAGAGCTTGAGAGGATCTGCAGAGAAGAATGGGAGAAACTCCCCAAATACAGGTGTGCCAAGCTTGTAGCGTCATACCCAAGAAGACTCAAGGCTTTAATCGCTGCCAAAAGGTGCTTCAACAAAGTAATGAGTAATGGGTCTGAATACTTATGTAAATGTGATTTCAGTTTTTTTATATATATACATTTGCTAACACTTGTAAAAACCTGTTTTTGCTTTGTCATTATGGGGTATTTTGTGTAGATTGATGAGGGGAAATCTATTTAATACATTTTAGAATAAGGCTGTAACGTAACAAAATGTGGAAAAAGTAATTGGGTCTGAATATTTTCCGAATGCACTGTAATAGCAAGCACACCTAATTACTCAAGGCAGCTGGGATGTATTCACTAGGAACCAAACAGAAGCAAATGTAATGAAACGGGGAGGGGACCAACCTGAATTTGTCCAATATGAACTTGTTTTCATTGCAAAACATTTGGACTAATGATTACACCCCTCTTGACACTCAAACTCAAACAGCTTCCATGGGCTTTAGTTTTTATGAAGCAGTATGAAGCAGTCCATCCTCCTACTCATACTGTCTTGAGATGGACCACAAATTCAGCCCAAATCCATGAACACATAGGATGGGCAAGGAGGAGTCCAACAGCCCCCTCTCTAACACACTCATATGGATTAAGGGCAATGGATGAAACATCCTCTTCTGATGTCTTTCACATTCTGAATATGTTTTGTCTCAATAATGTTTCCACCCCCCACTCAGATATATACACACATCCCTTGGACCCACAATGCAATCTTGCTTCAGAGAAAGGGTACATTGTGCACATTGGATCCAGCATATCTACAGACGCTCAGTACACTGTTGCAGCTGCTGCATTTTTCACAGTAGCAATTTCAAGGACGCCAAAGAGAATTACACATAGCCCAGGAGTTGGGCCAGCATTAAGTCAAATCTCTTGGCCTAATCCACACAATCTCGTCCTCCTCAGCTAATTCGATATCTCCACTTACAGCATATTAAAAAGACTGCTTCTGCAAAACAAACACACTCTATTATCTCTCTCTCTCTCTCTCTCTCTCTCTCTCTCTCTCTCTCTCTCTCTCTCTCTCTCTCTCTCTCTCTCTCTCTCTCTCTCTCTCTCTCTCTCTCTCTCTCTCTCATACACACACACACACTCAAACGCGCACGCAAAAGCACAGCACATACACACGCCAAATATTTGCAAGCGCATTGATTTCTGATTAGCATGAAGGATAATAAAGCGGACGGGGGATTTGGGGGAGCTTGCCTAAGCCCAGGAGGAACATTGCGGGAGGCTCTCCTAATATGCCAGCTGCAGATGAGATAATAAACCGATGAATAATACATCTCCCAATTAATTCTCTTGACTCTCAACCAACCAACCATGATGTAACCAACATGAGCCTTCACAGGCAAGGAACATAGCACATGAAAAATGAGACCTCAGAGTATGTGAGTATGGTATGATATCCCAAGGGAAGCAGAGAACTTGGTTAGCCAGTTGTGTAATGTCTGAAGAGGGGATTGATGGCGATGTGTGTAGTGGGAGAAGCATGTAAACGACCAGTCTGTCTTTGTTTGCCTCATCCTTCACCACTTTCCTCTTATTATCCCACAAGGCCTCGCTGCCTCTCTCTCTCTTTCGCCAGCGTTTTATCAAGGGACCGCTCATCAGGGACACCAGTGCAAACGTTCTGACCCTGAGCCGGATCAGGGCAACGATAACAGAGAACACAGAACCAAACCGCACAGGTTTAAAGAGCAGCAAGTATTTGGCCAAGACATTTTCACTGATTGCAACTGTTTATGACCAATGAGACAAGGTCAGGCCAGATGGTGCGTTGATGGGAACCCAACTAGATCTATTTGATTAAACCTATAGTCAAATAAACAGAATGCCCCTCCTTTTTTTTTATTTGTAAAATGTGTACTTTTATTTAACTAGGCGAGTCAGTTAAGAACAAATTCGTATTTACAATGACAGCCTACCCTGGTAACACTGGGTCAATTGTGCACTGCTCTATGGGACTCACAATCACAGACAGATGTGATTCAGCCTGGATTTGAACCAGCAACTGTACACCTCTTGCACTGAGATGCCATGCCTTTGACCGCTGCGCCACTCAGGAGTCCTTGCCATTGTCAGATGTAAATGAATGTCAGCAAAGCTCTTGTGATAATATTGCAGTGGTATATTTACAGTAAGTGGCAGAGACACACAAGTTTATTTACCATAATAAGTGATGGAACTTAGGAAATAATACATGAGCTATCCAATTCCCCTCCCCATTACTCTCTCAGCCCTCTCTTATCCTCTCTCAGGCAGAAGCTTTGTAGCCTGTCCTGGTGAGGTAGGCTACCATCCCCCGCTTAAGTCTGGGTCCTCACACCTCTGTGTTAAGTACCAGGTTGCAAGGGTTTCCTGACTTGGTCAGCCAATCAGTGGCTTAGCCTGAGGTTGGAGATGCCCACTCTGTCTCTGAACTCTTCAGTTGCCTCCAGAAGCCCAGGTTGGCCACAGCTCTATACATTTTGAGAGTAAGCCAAATAATTAAATACTTTTATCAATTGTATTTCCATTGTGAATTCATACAACATACCTGTATCTTGACAGGCTATATAATTTGACCACATCAGTACCAGTCAAACGTTTGGACACGCCTACTCATTCCAGGGTATTTCTTTATTTTTACTATTTTCTACATTGTAGAAAAGTAGTGAAGACATCAAAACTATTAAATAACACATATGGAATCATGTAGTAACCAAAAAAGTGTTAAACCAATCAAAATATATTTGAGATTTGAGATTCTTCAAAGTAGCCACCCTTCGCCTTGATGGCAGTTTTGCACACGCTTGGCATTCTCTCAACCAGCTACATGAGGTAGTCACCAGGAATGCATTTCAATTAACAGGTGTGCCTTATTAAAAGTGAATTTGCGGAATTTCTTTCCTTAATGCGTTTGAGCCAATCAGTTGTGTTGTGACAAGGTAGGGATGGTAAACAGTAACCTATTTGGTAAAACACCAAGTCCATATTATGGCAAGATAAGAAAAGAGAAACGACAGTCCATAATTACTTTAAGACATGAAGGCCAGTCAATCCGGAAAATTTCAAGAACTTTCTTCAAGTGCAGTCGCAAAAACCATCAAGCGCTATGATGAAACTAGCTCTCATGAGGACCGCCACAGGAAAGGAAGACCATGAGTTACCTCTGCTGCAGACGATAAGTTCATTAGAGTTACCAGCCTCAGAAATTTCCGCCCAAATAAATGCTTCATAGAGTTCAAGTAACAGACACATCTCAACATCATCTGTTCAGAGGATACTACGTGAATCAGGCCTTCCTTATTGAATTGCTGCAAAGAAACCACTACTAATGGACACCAATAAGAAGAAGACACTTGCTTGGGCCAAGAAACAAGAGAAATGGGCATTAGATCGATGGAAATTTGTCCTTTGATCTGATGATTTTTGGTTCCTTGTGAGACACAAAATAGGTGAACGGATGATCTCCGCATGTGTGGTTCCCACCGTGAAGTATGGAGGAGGAGGTGTGATGGTGTGGGGGTGCTTTGCTGGTGACAGTGTCAGTGATTTATTTGGAATTCAAGGCACACTTAACCAGCATGGCTACCAAAGCATTCTGCAGCAATACGCCATCCCCTCTGGTTTCGGCTTAGTGGGACTACCATTTGTTTTTCAACAGGACAATGACCCAACCAGTGCTGGAAAAAGTACCCAATTGTCATACTTGAGTAAAAGTATAGATACCTTAATAGAAAGTTACTCAAGTAAAAGTGAAAGTCACCAAGTAAAATATAACTTGAGTAAAAGTCTAAAAGTATTTGGCTCTAAAGTATCAAAAGCAAAAGTGTAAATCATTTCAAATTACTTATATTAAGCAAAGCAAAGGGCACCATTTTCTTGTTTTTAAAGTTTACGGATAGCCAGGGGCACACTCCAACACTCAGACATAATTTACAAAAGATGCATATTTGTATTTAGTAAGTCCGCCAGATCAGAGGCAGTAGGGATGACCAGGGATGTTGTCTTGATAAGTGTGTGAATAATACAATTTCTATGTCATGGTAAGCATTCAAAATGTAATGAGTACTTTTGGATGTCATGGAAAATGTAGGAAGTAAAAAGTATGTTATTTTCTTTAGGAATGTAGTGAAGTAATTGTAAAAGTTGGCCAAAATATAAATAGTAAAGTCAAGTACAGATACCCCCCCAAAACGACTTAAGTAATACTTTAAAGTATTTTTACTATTTTCTATGATGTAGATGGCAGGCAAAAACCCGAGCAAAATCCAGACGGGATGGGATGTCTGAATCAGTCATGTCACACTGTTTTCAATTGGCATGCTATTCAATGCTGGGTATTTTAGCTCCCATATTGCAGTTCCTATGGCTTCCACTAGATATCAACAGTCTTGGTTGGAACGTTCAATCATGAAAATAAATGGAGTAAGACCACTAGTTCCTGGGTTCACGTAAAGTGTACTGTTTTGGATTCTGCGCGTAACAGGGAATGCACGCTCAGTTCTTTTTCTCTTCTATTCAGCAGGTTATATTCCGTCTGAAATATTATAGTGTATAATCATTTTAGGGTATCTGAGTACTGATTACAAATGCTGTTTGACTTTTTTTCTGCGAACTTTATGGGTACTTTTGGGATATCTTTTGTCTGCATGGATGAAAGCCTTTGGGTAGGTGGATTACTGAACAAAACGCGCCAACCAAACGGAGATATATGGATATAAAGAGAAACTTTATCGAACAAAATGACCTTTTATTGTGTAACCTGGATGCTTTGATATGCCATCAGAGGAAGATCATCAAAGGTAAGCAATTTATTTTATGCTATTTTTGAGTTTTGTGACACCTCTGCTGGTTATGTTATTATGCTAATTTAGTTTTTGAGTGGGGGTGCTGTCCTCAGACAATCAAATGTTCTGCTTTCGCCGTAAAGCCTTTTTGAAATCTGACAATGCTGTTAGATTAACAAGAGTCTTAGCTTT
The DNA here is from genome assembly GCA_030435695.1 of Brachymystax lenok tsinlingensis. Classification (NCBI taxonomy): domain Eukaryota; kingdom Metazoa; phylum Chordata; class Actinopteri; order Salmoniformes; family Salmonidae; genus Brachymystax; species Brachymystax lenok. The sequence continues at coordinate 35,050,212 of CM059782.1, forward strand.
TGAAGGGTGTGCAGCATTTGTATTTTCATGAATGTTTGGAATGAGTATGTTTGTAATGTTGTCAAAATCGATCCCGATCCCGTTCACGGGATTGGATCCGTAACAGGTTAATAAATAAACGGAACAGAAAACAAGGAACACGAACAACGCACTGACATGGAACAAAGTCAATAACACCTGAGGAAAGAATCAAGGAGGTGGTGAAGTCCAGGACAGTGTCATGAAGCACTGGTGCGTGTGACGATGGTGGCAGGTGTGCATAATAATCAGCAGCCTGGTGACCTAGAGGACGGAGAGGGAGTATACTTAACAATTATACAACGTGTGAAGTGGCGAACCATCATTCAGGGCTGGTGGGGCAGAGTCCCATCTGTTTTGAGCCACACCTGTTTAAAAAAAAAAAACATTGAGTTAATAAAGCCGCATATAAACATTTTTAGGCAGCTCCAAAATATAGGTGTTTCAGCCTGTGGTGGTGGGGCAGCCAGCTGTCAATGCCGGTGTGTATAGCTGGTGTAGAAGTCAGGCGCAGGAAAGCAGAGATGAGTGAACAACGTATTTTAATAAAATACGGTAAAAGGATTAAACCAATCCAACGTGCCCTATAAAACACACGGGCGAATATAACCAGCCGTAAACTCGGCAAAGAAAACAATCATGCACAAAAACCATGGGGAAAACAGAGAGTTAAATAATTAACATGTAATTGGGGAATAGAAACCAGGTGTGTAAAACAAAGACAAAACAAATGGAACATGAAAAATGGATCGGCGATGGCTAGAAAGCCAGTGACGTCGACCGCCAACCGCCCGATCAAAGAGAGGGACCGACAGTACCCTTGTGACGCGCGGCTCCAGCAGCATGCCGACCCCAACCTCGGGGACAACCCGGAGGACGAGGCGCAGGGCGATCCGGATGGAGACGGTGGAACTCCCGCAGCATCGAAGGGTCCAACACGTCCTCCACCGGTACCCAGCATCTCTCCTCCAGACCGTACCCCACTCCACGAGGTACTGAAGGCCCCTCTTCCGACGCCTCAAGTCCATGATGGCTCGGACAGCATACGCTGGGGCCCCCCTCGATGTCCAGAGGGGGGCGGAGGAACCTCCCGCACCTCAGACTCCTGGAGTGGACCAGCCACCACCAGCCTGAGGAGAGACGCATGGAACGCGGGGTTAATGCGGTAATCTGACCTTGTTCCCCGGTGCGAACACCGGGGCCTCACTGCGGTGGCGGTCGGCGCTCGCCTTCTGCCGCCTCACGGCCCGTTGCAGGTGCACATGGGCGGCGTCCCAGGTCTCCTCCGAGTGCTTAAACCAATCGTCCACCACAGGAGCCTCGATCTGGCTCTGATGGTTAGTGGAGGAGTGGCGGAGTGAGTTTTGGGCCATCTCTGCCCAGGGGATGAACGCCGCCCACTCCCCCCCGGCCGTCCTGGCAATATGACTGCAGAAACCTACCCACATCCTGGTTTACTCTATCCACCTGCCCGTTACTCTCGGGGTAAAAACCTGAGGTGAGGCTGACCGAGACCCCCAGACGTTCCATGAACGCCCTCCAAACCCTGGACGTGAACTGGAGACCCTGATCAGAAACTATGTCCTCAGGAACCCCGTAGTGCCGGAAGAGGTGTGTGAACAGGGCCTCGCAGTCTGTAGGGCCGTAGGGAGACCGGCAAAGGAAGGAGACGGCAGGACTTAGAAAACCGATCCACAACGACCAGGATCGTGGTGTTACCCTGTGAGGGAGGAAGATCAGTCAGGAAGTCCACTGACAGGTGTGACCACGGCCGCTGTGGAATGTGTAGGGGTTGTAACTTCCCTCTGGGCAGGTGTATAGGAGCCTTGCAATGGGCGCACACCGAGCAGGAGGAAACATAAACCCTAACGTCCTTAGCTAAAGTGGGCCACCAGTACTTTCCACTAAGACAGCGCACTGTCCGACCAATGCCAGGATGACCAGTGGAGGGTGACATGTGGGCCCAATAGATCAACAGGTCGCAGACAGCAGACGCCCAGCTGGACACTGAGAGGGAGTGGGCTCTGTACGTAACGCCCGCTCAATGTTCGCTTCCAGCTCCCACACTACCGGTGCCACCAGGCAAGAGGCCGGGAGTATGGGAGTGTGATCCATGGACCGCTCCTCTGTGTCATACATCCGTGACAGTGCGTCTGCCTTAGCGTTCTGGGAACCTGGTCGGTAGGAAAGGGTGAAAACAAAACGGGTAAAAATCATGGCCCACCTTGCCTGGTGAGGGTTCAGTCTCCTCGCCGCCCGGATGTACTCCAGATTGCGAAGGTCAGTCCAGATGAGAAAAGGGTGTTTAGCCCCCTCAAGCCAATGTCTCCACGCCTTCAGAGCCTTGACGACAGCCAACAACTCCCAGTCCCCCCACATCATAGTTTCGGCCGGGCTGACCTTCTTCGAAAATAAGGCACAGGGGCGGAGCTTCGGTGGCGTACCCGCGAGCGCTGAGAGAGCACGGCTCCTATCCCAGCCTCGGACACGTCCACCTTCACTATGAACACCAAAGAGGGATCCGGATGAGCCAGAACGGGAGCCGAGGTAAACAGAGCCTTCAGATGACCAAAAGCCCTGTCCGCACCAGCTGACCTCTGCAGTCACCCCCGGTCCCCCCTTCAGCAGTGAGGTAATTGGAGCCACTACCTAACCAAAGCCCTGGATGAACCTCCGGTAGTAATTGGCAAACCCTAAGAACCGCTGCACTTGCTTTACTGTGGTGGGAGTCGGCCAATTACGCACAGCTGAAATGCGGTCACCCCTGACGTGGAAATGCGGTACCCAAGGAAGGAGCGGACTGTTGGAAGAACAGACATTTCTCAGCCTCGACGTACAGGTCAGTCGACCAAGCACCCTGCGCACCAGGGACACATGCTCGGCGCGTGTAGCGGAGTATATCAGAATATCATCAATATACACCACTACACCCTGCCCGTGCAGGTCCCTGAAAATCTTGTCTACAAAGGCCTGGAAGACTGATGGAGCATTCATCAACCCGTACGGCATGACGGGGTACTCATAGTGCCCTGAGGTGGTACTAAATGCTGTCTTCCACTCGTCTCCCTCCCGGATACGCACCAGGTTGTAAGCACTCCTGAAATCAAATTTTGTGAAGAAGCGCGCCCCATGCATTGACTCGATCGCACTGGCTATGAGAGGTAGTGGGTAACTGTACCTCACAGTGATCTGGTTAATGTCTCTATAGTCAATATACGGGTACAGACCTCCATCCTTCTTCTTCACAAAAAAAGAAGCTTGAGGAGGGGAGGGTCGAATGTACCCCTGTCCCAGGGATTCGGAGACCAATGTTTCCGTCTCCTCTTGCGACAGGGGATACTTTAAGAACGGCCCATGTTCTGAATTCTGTCGCTGTACTTTTCAAAAGTGCTGAACAAATAGTTATATTGACTATGTCTGTCCTAGCTCGGTCAATAATGTCTTAATTGAAATTACGGATTGCCTCTTATCTGCTCCTCATCCCCTTATGCCGTAGTTTGTACATCTCAATTGTCAGTAGAAATCACGTTTGTTTTTAAGCAAGTCAGCCATATCAGCTATGTTTTTCTAAGGCAGTAAATGAGGCTGAATTAACTGGTTCGAAGCCAAACAAGGCCAGGTGTAGCGGTGGTAAGGATTCACTCCATGGTGTTGAAAATAAAGCTCTGCTGTTGGGACAGCTTTATGTTGGCCCTAACAGTTTGTAGGCACCGTTTGTCACCGTTATAGTGCAACTAATGTATTGTTTATTGTTGTGTAATGGCTTTGCTGACTTGCATCAAATATGCTTTTGTTTTTATTGCCCCACCAAGATTTACATGCTAAAATTGCCACTGAACGGGTGGGTCTAACCCTGGATGCTGATTGGTTAAAACTGTGTTACAGCCGGTCTAGTCCACAAGTTACCACTAAATATATGACATTGAAATGCCTACTTACTCTGTTCCATCTGAATGCACAATCCACAGTCTCATCAGCTCAGCCAGGCAATTCATATACTACAACAGCCATGCCAATATACAGTGCATTCAGAAAGTATTCAGACCTAATTACTTTTGTTACGTTACAGCCTTGTTCTAAAATGTATTAAATTGTTTATTCCCTCATCAATCTACAAACAATACCCCATATTGACAAATCAAAAACAGGTTTTTAGAAATGTTTGCTAATTTATTAAAAAAAACTGAAATATCACATTTACCTAAGTATTCAGACCATTACTCAATACTTTGTTAAAGCACCTTTGGCAGAGATTACAGCCTCGAGTCTTCTTGGGTATGACGCTACAAGCTTGGCATACCTGTATTTGGGGAGTTTTTCCCATTCTTCTCTACAGATCCTCTCAAGCTAGATTTTTTTAAGTAAATCTAAATAAAATCAAAAAGTAACACAAGAAAATGAAATAACAATAACGAGGCTATCTACAGGGGGTACTGAGTCAATGTGCGGGGGTAAAGGTTAGTCGAGGTAATTTGTAAAGTGACTATGCATAGATAATAAACAGCAAGTAGCAGCAGTGTACAAAACAAATGGAGGGGTACTGTCAATGTAAATAGTCCGGAGGCCATTTGATTAATTGTTCAGCAGTCTTATGGCTTGGGGGTAAAGCTGTTAAGATCTAGACTTGGCACTCCGGTACCGCTTGCCGTGTGGTAACAGAGAGAACGGTCTATGACTAGGGTGGTTGGAGTCTTTGTCATTTTTTGGGCCTTCCTCTGACACCACCTAGTATATAGGTCCTGGATGGCAGGAAGCTTGGCCCCAGTGATGTACTGGGCCATACGCACTACCCTCTGTAGTGCCTTGCATTCGGAGGCTGAGCAATTGCCATACCAGGCAGTGATGCAACCCATCAGGATGCTCTCGATGGTGCAGCTATAGAACCTTTTGAGGACCCGTGATAAATCTTTTCAGTCTCCTGAGGGGGAATTGGTTTTGTCGTGCCCTATCCACGACTGTCTTGGTGTGCTTGGAGCATGTTAGTTTGTTGGTGATGTGGACGCCAAGGAACTTGAAGCTCTCAGCCTGCTCCACTACAACCTTGTTGATGAGAATGGGGGTGTGCTCGGTCCTCCATTTCCTGTTCAAATTCAATCTAAGTCAAGTATTGACACTTTGCCTGTTTGATGGTTTGTCTGAGGGCAAAGCGGGATTTCTTATAAGTGTACGGATTAGTGTCCTGCTCCTTGAAAGCGGCAGCTCTAGCCTTTAGTTCGGTGATGATGTTGCCTGTAATCCATGGCTTCTGGTTGGGAAATGTATGTATGGTCACTGTGGGGACGACGTCGTCGATGCACTTATTGATGAAGCCGGTGACTGAGGTGGTATACTCCTGAATGCCATTGGATGAATCCCGGAACATTTTCCAATCTGTGCTAGCAAAACAGTCCTGTAGCGTAGCATCAGCATCATCTAACCACTTCCGTATTGAATGAGTCACTGGTACTTCCTGCTTTAGTTTTTGCTTGTAAGCAGGAATCAGGAGGATATAACTATGGTGAGATTTGCCAAATGGAGGGCGAAAGAGAGCTTTGTATGTGTCTCTATGTGTGGAGTAAAGGTGATCTAGAGTTTTTTTCCTTCTGGTGACATGCTGGTAAAAATTTGTAAAACTGATTTTTGTTTGCCTGTATTAAAGGCCCCGGCCACTAGGAGTCCCGCTTCTGGATGACCATTTTCTTGTTTGCTTATGGCCTTCTACAGCTCGTTGCGTGCGGTCTTAGTGCCAGCATTGGTTTGTGGTAGTAAATAGAGGGCTACGAATAATATTGATGAGAACTCTCTTGGTAGATAGTGTGGTCTACAGATTTTCGTGAGGAATTCTACCTCAGGGAGCAATACCTTGAGACTTCTTTAATATTAGATTTTGCGAACCATCAGTTACTGACAAATAGACACACACCCCCGGCCCTCGTCTTACCAGACATAGCTGCTCTGTCCTGATGATGCACGGAGAAGCCAGCCAGCTCTATATTATCTGTGTTGTCCTTACGCCACATTTCGGTGAAACATAGGATATTACAGTTTTTAATGCCCTGTTGGTAGGATAGTCTTAATTGTAGATCATCCAGTTTGTTTCCGTTGGCCAATAATACAGAGTGAAGTGGTGGTTTACCTATTCCTCAGCGAATTCTAACAAGGCACCCTGCCCTCCTCCCCCTTTTCCTCCGTCTTTTCTTCATCGATGATGACGTGGCCTTGTCTTGACAAAGCAGTATACAGTGAGAGAAAAAAGTATTTGATCCCCTGCTGATTTTGTACGTTTGCCCACTGACAAAGAAATTATCAGTCTATAATTTTAATGGTAGGTTTATTTAAACAGTGAGAGACAGAATAACAACAAAAAAAATCCTGAAAAACACGTGAAAAATGTTATAAATTGATTTGCATTTTAATGAGGGAAATAAGTATTTGACCCCTCTGCAAAACATGACTTAGTACTTGGTGGAAAAACCCTTGTTGGCAATCACAGAGGTCAGACGTTTCTTGCAGTTGGCCTCCAGGTTTGCACACATCTCAGGAGGGATTTTGTCCCACTCCTCTTTGCAGATCTTCTCCAAGTCATTAAGGTTTAGAGGATGACGTTTGGCAACTCGAACCTTCAGCTCCCTCCACAGATTTTCTATGGGATTAAGGTCTGGAGACTAGCTAGGCCACTCCAGGACCTTAATGTGCTTCTTCTTGAGCCACTCCTTTGTTGCCTTGGCCGAGTGTTTTGGGTCATTGTCATGCTGGAATACCCATCCACAACCCATCTTCAATGCCCTGGCTGAGGGAAGGAGGTTCTCACCCAAGATTTGGCGGTACATGGCCCCGTCCATCGTCCCTTTGATGCGGGGAGGTTGTCCTGTCCCCTTAGCAGAAAAACACCCCCAAAACATAATGTTTCCACCTCCATGTTTGACAGTGGGGATGGTGTTCTTGGGGTCATAGGCAGCATTCCTCCTCCTCCAAACACGGCGAGTTGAGTTGATGCCAAAGAGCTCCATTTTGGTCTCACCTGACCACAACACTTTCACCCAGTTGTCCTCTGAATCATTCAGATGTTCATTGGCAAACTTCAGACGGGCATGTATATGTGCTTTCTTGAGCAGGGGGACCTTGCGGGCGCTGCAGGATTTCAGTCCTTCACGGCGTAGGGTGTTACCAATTGTTTTCTTGGTGACTATAGTCCCAGCTGCCTTGAGATCATTGACAAGATCCTCCTGTGTAGTTCTGGGCTCATGATCATTGCAACTCCACGAGGTGAGATCTTGCATGGAGCCCCAGGCCGAGGGAGATTGACAGTTCTTTTGTGTTTCTTCCATTTGCCAATACTCGCACCAACTGTTGTCACCTTCTCACCAAGCTGCTTGGCGATGGTCTTGTAGCCCATTCCAGCCTTGTGTAGGTCTACAATCTTGTCCCTGACATCCTTGGAGAGCTCTTTGGTCTTGGCTATGGTGGAGAGTTTGGAATCTGATTGACTGATGGACAGCTTCTGTGGACAGGTGTCTTTTATACAGGTAACAAGCTGAGATTAGGAGCACTCCCTTTAAGAGTGTGCTCCTAATCTCAGCTCGTTACCTGTATAAAAGACACCTGGGAGCCAGAAATCTTTCTGATTGAGAGGGGGTCAAATACTTATTTCTCTCATTAAAATGCAAATCAATTAATAACATTTTTTACATGCGTTTTTCTGGATTTTTTTGTTGTTATTCTGTCTCTCACTGTTCAAATAAACCTACCATTAAAATTATAGACTGATCATTTCTTTGTCAGTGGGCAAACGTACAAAATCAGCAGGGAATCAAATACTTTTTTCCCCTCACTGTATCCTTCACGTCGGACTCATTAAAGAAACAATCTTTGTCCAGTTCGATGTGAGTAATTGCTGTTCTGATGTCCAGAAGCTCTTTTCAGTCTTAAGAGACGGTAGCAGCAACATTATGTAAAAAATGTGTTACAAACGATGCGAAAAAACAAAACTAAATAGCACAGTTGGTTAGGAGCCCTTAAAATGGCAGTCATCCCCTCCCCGCTCCGGCTGGGCCCAGCCAGAGCTCAAGGACATTCAGCGACTTGTCGTGAAACCACTCTTGCGTTGTCTTGGCTGTGTGCTTAGGGTTGTTGTTCTGTTGGAAGGTGAGCGTTCACTCCCAGTCTGAGGTCCTGAGCACTCTGGAGCAGGTTTTCATCAAGGATCTCTCACTTTTCTCCGCTCATCTTTCCCTCGATCCTGACTAGTCTCCCAGTCCCTGCTGCTGAAAAACATCCCCTCACCATGCTTCATGGTAGGGATGTTGCCAGGTTTCCTCCAGATGTGACGCTTGGCATTCAGGCCAAAGAGTTCAATCTTGGTTTTATCAGACCAGAGAATCTTGTTTCTAATGGTCTGAGAGTCTTTAGGTGCCTTTTGGCAAACTCCAAGTGGGTTGTCATATGCCTTTTACTGAGGAGTGGCTTCCGTCTGGCCACTCTACTATAAAGGCCTGATTGGTGGAGTGCTGCAGAAATGGTTGTCCTTCTGGAAGGTTCTCCCATCTCCACAGAGGAACTCTGGAGCTCTATCAGAGTGACCATCGGGTTCTTGGTCACCTCCCTGATTGCTCAGTTTGGCCGGGAGGCCAGCTCTAGGAAGAGTCTTGGTGGTTCCAAAATTCTTCCATTGATGGAGGCCACTGTGTTCTTAAGGACCTTCAATTCTGCAGAAATGTTTTGGTACCATTCGCCAGATCTGTGCCTCGACACAATCCTGTCTCGGAGCGCTACGGACAATTCCTTCGACCTCATGGCTTAGTGGTTTTTACTCTGACGTGCACTGTGAACTGTGGGACCTTATATAGACAGGTGTGTGCCTTTCCAAATAATTTCCAATTAATTGAATTTACCACAAGTGGACTCCAATCAAGTTGTAGAAACATCTCAAGGATGATCAATGGAAACAGGATGCACCTGATCTCATAGCAAAGGGTCTGAATATTTATGTAAATAAGGTATTTTTATATTTAATACTTTGCTAAAATGTAAAACAAAAAAACTGTTTTCTCTGTTATTATGTGGTATTGTGTGTAGATTAATGAGGATTTTTTTTATTTAATCCAACGTAACAACATAATAGTGTGGAAAAAGTCAAGGGGTATGAATACTTTCCGAAGGCACTGTATCCTACAAACACTCGCTTCTCTGGCATTATCACTTAAATAATGCATTCTCTAGAATGCTCTTCAAGCCAATCAAAAACAAACATTCAACAATGCCATAGTATAAATAACATGTTAATGCATGTTAATACTATAAGAGAACGGTTGAACCGTACTGGCAGAAAAGATTGAAACCTTTTTGGCACTGTGATTTTAAGACAACATCCTGCCCCCAAGAGAGAAGTGTTTACTTAGTCAATGACATGAACAACCAGCCGTCGTGGTCTAAATCGGCAGTCAGAAACCCTTTTTATACCTGCTCCTAACATGCCCCTTTGTCCTGATCTTATCTACATTCTGATTGTGCCCACATTTTCAGACAAGTTTAGACAATTCCTGATCACCCCAGGAGGTAGTCAGGCACGCATTGTGCCTGACTTACGAGTGTAGACAGATCTGGACAGTGAAAACATTTAAATCATCATTATCCCGTCTTCTAAAATCATTGACAGGTGGTACCATCAACTTATGGTATCAATATGTGAAAGAATAGCTGTCAAATAATGTGCATTCAAGGAGGGACCACCAAATCTAGTCACGGTGGACACATGAGACACATTGTAATACCATGTGTAGAGATATTTCTGAAAATGTGGGCACAATCAAGATCATGTTAGCACCAGGTGTAAGCGATGCTAGAGACACTCATTCACAATGACTCGGCTGGAGTGCAGCTCCCACGATCGACAAATAGAAAAAGGGACCAATAGAGCTTTTTATTGTAGGTCTGATGCAACAAGCTTCTGTACAAATGCTGTCATAGCTAATATTTAAGGTCAGAGCTGAATTAATATTTGAATAGGTTGCATCCCAAAATGGCACCCTATTCCCTATTTAGTGCACTACTTTTAATCAAAACCCTGTTCAAAACAAGTGCACTTAATAGGGAATAGGGTGCCATTTGGTACGTATCCTGAGTATTTAGCCAGGACAGAAGCCTGTATGTCATTGACCACGTTTACATGCACACCAATATCCCGTTATTATTCGGGATACTCAAGTATTCTGTTTTTGAGTAGATACATGTAAACATCATATCCCATTTACAATAACCCGAAAAAGCTTGTATCCCAGTTATGAGAAACCCGGATAAGATGCCTGGGATATGCTGATCTTAGACGGGATACTGTGGAATGTAAACATCTTATCCCGTTTACTGTTGTGTTTTGCAGTCTGCGCAGGGTCAGTTTCTGATTGTCAAACAAATCACTTCATATTTGCGCAGTTCCATCCACCATAATTCCATAATCATTTATTTTGCTGATACTCTATACTGGACTGTATAGACTACTGGCTACATTCACCCCTTTTTTAGACTACTTTCTGCTTATAATTTCTGACATTTGGTCAGAAACGCAATAACACCAAAACAGTGGAAAGATTGGTCCTGTGCAAAATCTCAAAATGTCATCAGTTTGACCAGTTTTAAGGAAATAAATAACAGAGAAAATGACTAAATACATTTCTGATAAGACTTCAGTTCGTCTTGGGTGCATATTTAATGTAGTTGAAATACTGCTTACATATCAAGAAAAAAATAAATCACATATCGCCACTCCTGTTCCCGAGACAAAATGTCACGTTCTTCATGAATGACGGACCAAGGCACAGCGTGAGTGGAGTTCCACATATTAAAATAAATGAGAACTTCCAGAAAACAAACAAAGAACTCAGACTACAATGTAGCACACAACAGCACATACAAAAACCAAACAATAACCCACAACACAGGTGGGGAGAGGACAAACTAAATAGGATTCCCAATTAGAGGCAACGACAATCAGCTGCTTCTAATTGGGAACCACACACAACACCAGCATAGACATACAAATACTAGAACCCACCCTAGTCACATCCTGACCAAAACCACCATAGAAAACCCAGAGGGCTATCTATAGCCAGGACGTTACACAAAATGAACATTTGTTATGCCATTTTACTGCAAGAAATGCATAATTCTGCAGGAGGTAATATTGTATTATACTACATGTGACAATTTATAGCCCTAACCCATATGAACTTAAATGAGGAATATTCTGTTTATTTATGGTACATGGATACTCGTAAGCGGGATATCAAAGATGCATGTAAACAGCTTATGCCGAATAAGACCCTAACTTCTTAGGGAGCAGCTCCCGAGGTGACGATTTTGGAGAGTCTGGCATGCCCAAAGTAAAATGCCTCCCACTCAGGCCCAGAAAATAGGATATGCACATAATTAGTACTATTGGATGGGAAACACTCTGAAGTTTCTAAGAGTGTTAAAATATTGTCTGTGAGTATAACAGAACGGATATGGCAGGCGAAAACCAGAGGAATTTCTGTCCTGGAAAAAGTGTATTTGACACATTGCCTCATTTTGAACCCCTCCCTATTGAAAATGACCATATAAGGGAGTAAAATTTCAGTACCTATTGCTTCCACTGGATGTCAACAGTCTCTAGACAGTGTTTTGATTACGTTTAGTTGCTCTTGATGGTAATAGAAGAAGAATTGGGAAGTGGTCACCAGAAGTAAACAGAAGAGGATGCGTGTTCACAGGCTTGCGCGCACTGTGGTTTTTTCCTTTCCTATCGCCCAGTTTACAATCCGGTTGAAATATTATACTAAATATACATAAAAGTGTTCCTAAGGGTTCCTAAGGATACATTATCAATGATGTTTGATTGTTCTTGGACAAGTGTATAGGTATATTTAAACGTGTTCTCTTCACGTTTCAATGGGCGATTCACCACTCCCTAAGTAGTTAAACATTCATCAATATTGCATAGTCATCAAAAGCTCTGATTCTTGGCAATATCACAGCGTTGTCAAACTTCATTTTTACGGCTAAAGCACAGCATTTGATTGTTTGAGGATAGCCCCTCTCATATTTTATACATTAGCATAAATCCATAACCAAAGCGGGTCTCAAAAAACGCATAAAATCGCTAATATAAAATCTCTTACCTTTCGAAGAACTTCTGCTGAGGGCTTCCCAAGTGTCCAAAGAAGACATCCAATGGTTCTTTTGTTAGAAAAAGTCATTTATTATATCCATAAATCTCTGTTTGGTTGGTGCCTTATGTTCCTAAAATACAGCATCCACTCGCCCATCGAACCGTGAAGAGAACACGTTCAACCTATACCTATACACTTGTCCAAGAACAATCAAACATCATTGATAATGTATGCTTAGGAACACTTTTATGTATATTTACTATAATATTTCAACCGGATTATAAACTGGACGATAGGAAAGGAAAAAACCACAGCGCGCGCGAGCCCGTGAACGCGCCTCTGTTTACATCCGGTGACTAGTTCGAAATTCTTCTTCTATTACCATCCAGAGCAACCTAACATCACCAAACACTGTCTAGAGACTGTTGACATCCAGTGGAAGCAATAGGTACTGCAATCTTACTCCCATATATGGCTGTTTTCTATAGGGAGGGGTTCAAAATGAGGCAATGTGTCAAAAAACACTTTTTCCAGGACAGAAATTCCACGGGTTTTCACTTGCTATATCAGTTCTGTTATACTCACAGACAATATTTTAACACTCCAATTGTACAAATTATGTGCATATCCTAGTTTCTGGGCCTGAGTGGCAGTCCTTTTACTTTGGGCACGCCAGACTCTCCAAAATCGACAACTCAGCTGCCGCTCCCTAAGAAGTTAAATCCACAGAAAGGGATTTCGCTAACAGCAGCTGCAGGGATCCAGAGACAGGCTCTGTTCCTCAGAGGACACAGATACAAGATTGAGTTCAAAAGAACACACCAACACTCAAATGCAGACAGACTATCACATTTACCACTGGAGAGTGAAAACACAAAACCAGCCAAGGATGACACACCACTGAATGTGTTTACTCTCTCTCCACTTGAGAGTCTCCCCATCACAGCTGAAATGATTCCGAGAGAAACCAAGAGAGACCCTACTCTATCTCAGGTGTACTCCGCAACGCAAACTGTCTGGAATACACAACAGAAGTCTGTTTGCTCAGTACTATCAACGGTGTGATGAACTGACACTGGGTGTATCATGTGAGGCTTAAGAGTCATCATTCCACCCAAGTTACAACCAAGGACTTGGAAGTGCTCCATGTAGGGCATCATGAAGATGAAGTCTCTCGCAAAAATTTGGTATGGTGGCCAGGAATAGAACAGCAGATCGAGCAGCTTGCCATGCGTTCGCTCTGGATGTCAACATGTGCAGATGATGCCAAAAGCAACACTGCTTCTCCCATTGGAATGGCCTGCATTGCCATGGCAACGGATCCATGTAGACTTTGCGTGACCTTTTTATCGGCACAACATTCCTTGTGATTGTTGATGCGTGTTCAAAGTGGCCAGAAGTATTCAGCATGACCTCTACGACTACTACACACACCATTGATGTGTTGAGGGGACTGTTTGTGAGAACAGGAGTTCCTGAACCATTAGTGAGTGAAAATGGGCCTCAGTTCATGTCAGATGAGTTCCAGGACGGAATCAGACACGTTACTTCGGCACCATACCCTCCCGCCCCAAACGGTCTAGTGGAGAGGTTTGTGCAAAGCCTGAAGAATGTACAATGAGCTATGATGGATAAACGCATCACACTGAACCAAAAGCTGACCAACTTGCTATTCGCTTATCGGAATGCCACCCATGCTACCACCAACCAGACACGACTATGCTGTTCCTTGGATGCCCTCTATGTTCCAGGCTGGATCTACTGAAACCGAACCTGAGAAGGAGCGTACAAGACAAACAGATGAGGCAATGTCTAGGGGGGGTGGGGGGGACCGCCATAGTTGGGGGTGGGGGGGACCGCCATAGTTGGAAGTAGGAGAACATTTACTCGCCAAGGATTACAGAGGTAATCGCAAGTGTATACCTGCAAAGGTCAAGGAAAGAACTGAACCACTTTCCTACACAGTGGAGATTGCGCCGGACATAATCTGGAGACGCCGTATCGAACAGCTAAAAAGATCAGATGTTCCTCTGGACAATACTCTTCCAGATGTGACCTTCGCGCCTGCACTTGCTAAACCTCCTTGATTACCTACTACTGCAAGTGAAGTGGAGGATCCACAAGTGATTGCAGCTTCACCACAAAGCCAAGCATTGTCAGTTCCTGTTTCAATCTGTGAAGAGAAATGTTATCCTACATGAACTCATAACCCACCACAGCTTCTGAACCTGTAAACGAAAGAACAGAACAGCATGAGCTGTGGGGACTGTACAAAGTAGTCTTACAAGAATAAATGCTTAGTTGTAGATAAAAAAACATTTTTTTCTGAGGAGGATGGTCAGGGGACCGGAACATAATTAAAAATAATTTGTAGACTGCAAATTGACCACAATAAGCCCAAACAGATATACTGTAATGTTAGACTAAAACATAATCAATCCAAACCTTGCTTACATTTGTATACGATCATGTCGTGTCTCTCTATTATGCGTGGGAATTCTTGGGAACAGGTTTATTGAATTAAAATCACTTGGAGCTGATTTCCTGGTGACTTTTACAGTATTTTATGTCCAACAATAAAAATAAAAAATACATATAAAAAAAGTATTTATTTTCTGCTCAGAAACCTTGGGTGGGCAAATAAAACCACCCATGGGCCAAATTCGGCCCGCAGGCCGCCAGTTGGGGAACCCTGTTGTAGTGTATTGCACAGTGAATGCATAGGCATAGAATAAGAACCTTGTGTTAGGCATTGATTGAACTCTCTGATCATGTCATCATTATTGTTTTATATACTGTACCAGTCAAAAGTTTGGACACACAGACTCATTCTAGCGTTTTTCTTTATTTTAACTATTTTCTACAATGTAGAATAATAGTGAAGACATCAAAACTATGAAATAACACATATGAAATCATGTAGTAACCAAAACAAGTGTTAAACAAATGAAAATATATTTTACATTTGAGATTCTTCAAAGTAGCTACCCTTTGCCTTGATGAAAGCTTTGCAGACTCTTGGCATTCTTTGCTGCAATTCAACCATGAAGGCCTGATTCGCAGTCTCCTCTGAACAGTTGATGTTGAGATGTGTCTGTTACTTGAACTTTGTGAAGCATTTATTTGGGCTGAAATTTCTGAGGCTGGTAACTCTAATGAACTGCAGCAGAGTGGCGGTCCTCATGAGAGACAGTTTCATAGTAATGGTGGGCTGTTGATTCTCTTTGCTTTATTTAGTGGTTGTTTTTTTTACATCCTGGAAGGTGTCGGCCATTGCTGCTCAGTCTGCTCTCTCCCTCTGCTCCCTGGATGAATCGATGACACTAACTGTCGCATCTGTTCTGACTCTCCATAAACACTTACGAACGACACTCATTGCACTTCCATGTCACCTCATAAAGATATAATGATTTTTCCTTTGTAATTTCCCGGGCATTTATCATAATTAGCGATTTCCCATAATGTTTTTGTTATTGTTTATGAGTTTAGGAATGAATGACACGTTATGAATGACTTAGCATCCCAATAACTGTAATTTACCACTTACACATGATGAAATGGTGGTTAATTGGCACTAGAAGAGTTCTTAATTAGGCTGCGTTTAGACATGCAGTACAATTCTTATATTTTCTTTCACATTAATTGGTCTTTTTATCAATCAGATCAGCTCTAAAAAATATCTGATGTTAAAAAATCTGATGTGATTGGTCAAAAAATCGGAATCTCAGCTTTAGTGAATGTGAATACTAATGAATGATTTAGAAAAGGTCTTTCATGTCTTTCTATAATGGATGTAGCTGATTCACCGTCCTGTTGTTGGCAGGATGAATGGCATTCTTCATTGTGCTCACTCACTGTTATCTCAGCATGGCACAGGTAACATGACAGCTGGTGACCTTCTCCATGCCACAATGAATCACTCGTTGGCACTGACTGGCCCAGATGGCACAGAGGGCTCATCATCATCCTAAATACTTGATGATATACTACAATACTATACAAATACTGCCGCTACAGTAGCTGGACTTCTTTAAAATTATTCTAAATCTATTATTGTTCAGGTGCAGAGGAAATGTCACTACTTCTATTTTCATGGTTCATTGTGACATTTTAAGGTGAACCTCGTCTTGCTCTTGACATTTTACGGTGGAAACGAGCCCTGGTGGCTGAGACGCAAAGAAAGGAATCAATTATGGTTGCTGTTGGGAACAGCACTTCAGGCACTAAAGAGCAGCGTAGCAATTACAGTGTATATATATTCACACTCCGGACTCTGACATTACTTGTCCTATTATTTATATATTTCTTAATTCTATTCTTTAACTTTTTTAGATGTGTGTGTATTGTTAGATATTACTGCACTGTTGGAGCAAAGAACAAAATAATGACACTCGTATTAGATTGGTTTTTGTAAGCTCAACCAATTTAACCCATATGCTATGCTTTATTTTGGGGACATGTGCTAGCAACAACATTGACTGGAGATATATTTTGAAAAGTACACATTCATGGTTAAATTATTAGAGCCTATTGAGCATAGTCTACAATCGCTCAGACACCCAGCGCATCCATAATGGATCCCAACCTTTGTCACAGTTGTTAATGAATCGGATGCTAAGAAGAAGCAGAACAATAAGTTGGTGAATTTAGTAACAAGTATGGTAACAAAGATTTGCTACACTTCTGTAATTAGACCGACATTACTATAAGTTACATGTTATTACACTGTAACTAGGAGTTGTTACAGAACTACAGTACTTGTTACAGTGTAATTACACTGTAAAAAGGACTACTTAAAAGGAAGTGTTACCTACATCTTTTCACCTTTTATTTTCAGTGTCATTTTGCTTACTGGGTAGTGATTACCAAACCATTGGTTGTACCAGATCTTATTTAGGGGCTTCATAGGAAAGGGGGTGAATACATATGCACACACCACTTTTCCGTTTAACATTTTTTATATATAAAAAAAAGAAAAATATATATTTTCACTTCACCAATTTGGACTATTTTGTGTATGTCTATTACATAAAATACACCCAAAATCTATTTAAATTACAGGTTGTAATGCAACAAATTGGGAAAAACGCCAAGGAGGATGAATACTTTTGCAAGGCACTGTACATCATGAGTAGCCTAGCTTTAGTTGGCTAGGTCAACCAATAGAGGCCAAGTCTGAATGCATGCGTCCTCCAAGGATGGAGAGGGACAGTTCATGGCTTGATCAGAGGAAGGTGGTCAAGGTGGTCAAGTTGATGAAGATTGAGTCTGGTGACGATCTTGTAGAGGGCTACCAGCCTGAGTCCAGCCTGAGTCATGTAGCCACCGGACTTCTGCTTCAAAATGTATGGCACCCACTCGGGTGATCCCTCAGCAGCTCTGAGCGCCAGAAAGCTCACCACACACAGTTTAGAGTAGTAGCCAGTCTGCCACCGGAACCGGAATCCTCTATTACAGCTTCCATTCCTCTCAAGCTTCAAGTAACTTTTCAATTGATACATGCGTAGACCTACGGTACACAACTTTGAACAGCAAGATGGCACCGACAGAGATTGCCACCTCGTTTCGAGTCCTTAGGAAACTATGCAGTATTCAAAAAATTGTAATGTATTATTTCTTAAGTTGTTAGCTAAAAAAATCCTAAGTGTTATTACATACAGCCGGGAAGAACTATTGGATATAAGAGCGACGTCAATTTATCAACATTACGACCAAGTCATTGGATCTACCACCCCCCAAGACATTGGATCTAATCCCAGAAGCAGACCCAAAACAACGTCGCCGCAGAAGAGGTAGACGGAGTGGCCTCCTGGTCAGACTTCGCATGGCGCTCTAGGTCGCCATGCGCCTCAGCCGGATCGACAGGTTCCCGCGCCTTAGCAGAGGGGACCGGTCCGCTCCGCTCCTGATCCCCAGGATCATCATTTTGGAGCCGCGTGTCAGGGAGGTGGTACTGTCACATGTGCTCCCTCTCCGGCCTCTAGGTCACCAGGCTGCTCGATATGGAGCACACCTGTCACCATTGTTACGTGCACCTGCACATCATCTGACTCACCTGGACTCCATCACCTCCGTGATTACCTGCCCTATATATGTCACTCCCTTTGGTTCCTTTGTGTTTCAGTTTCATGTCTGTGTGTTGTTCGTGCTTCTTGTTTTGAATTATGTTTTGTTTATTGATTAAATCACTCACTTACTTCCTGCACTTACTTCCCGACTCTCAGCGCAGTAGCTGGGTATTTTAACAAAGCAAATATGAGTACAAGGCTACCTAAATTCTATCTGCATATTGATTACACTGGACCACTGCTACTCTAACTTCCGCAATGCATACAAGGCCTTCCCCCTCCCTCTCTTTGGCAAATCTGACCACAATGGCGTAATTTGTGCAAAACTGAAAGCGTGAACCACCGCATTTAACCATGGAAAGATGACTGGGAATTAGGCCGAATATAAACAGTGTAGTTAGTCCCTTCGCAAGGCAATCAAACAAGCACTGCCCTTTCCCATCTGGACAAGGGGAATACCTATGTAGGAATGCTGTTCATCGACTACAGCTCAGCATTCAACACCATAGTACCCTCCAAGCTCATCGTTAAGCTTGAGGCCCTGGGTCTCATCCACACCTTGTGCAATTGGATCCTGGACTTTCTGACGGGCCGCCCCCAGGTGGTGAAGGTAGGAAACAACATCTCCACTTTGCTGACCCTCAACACTGGAGGGTGACGAAGTTTGGCTTGTCAACTAAAACCCTGACAAACTTTTACAGATGCACAATTGAGAGCATCCTGTCGGGATGCATCACCGCCTGGTACGGCAACTGCACCGCCCTCAACCGCAAGGCTCTCCAGAGAGTGGTGCAGTCTGCACAACGCATCACAGGGGGCAAACTACCTGCCCTCCAGGACACCTACAGCACCCGATGTCACAGGATGGCCAAAAAGATCATCAATGATAACAACCACCCGAGCCACTGCCTGTTCACCCCATTGCCATCCAGGAGGCGAGGTCAGTACAGGTGCATCAAAGCTGGGACCGAGAGACTGAAAAACTGCTTCTATCTCAAGGCCATCAGACTGTTAAACAGCAATCACTAACTCAGAGAGGCTGCTGCCTACATACAGACTCAAATCATTGGCCACTTTAATAGTGTTTACATATCTTACATTACTCATCTCATATGTCCGTTTATACTGTATCTTATACCATCTATTGCATCTTGCCTATGCCGGCTTGGCCATCGCTCATCCATATATTTATATGTATATATTCTTATTCCATCCCTTTAGATTTGTGTGTATTAGGTAGTTGTGAAATTGTTAGATTATTTGCTAGATATTACTGCACTGTCGGAACTAGAAGCACAAGCATTTCCCTAAACTTGCATTAAAATCTGCTAACCATGTGTATGTGACCAATAACATTTGATTTGAAGTTTACTTCAAATACGTCGTTCCTAATTCTAGCTACGTAGCTAACGTTAGCCCAAAACAACAACACAAAAGGTCCCTGGGTTGGGCTACAGATGATTCTTTCTTGTTCTTATGAAAGCCATAACTGATGATGCGTTCAAGAAAACAGGGAACACCCGGGGGAAAAAAACATGCTCCGAATTGGAAACATTGTTTTCAAACTCGAAATCACGTTAGAAACTTGTCTTTGAGCTGCGACTTATCTGACCTGAAGATCACTGACTCACGATTTTTACCAGTCTGAGCTTGTTTTGTTTCCGAATTCCCAGTTGTCTTGAACACCAAAAGTAAGTTTTGGCCGTGGCATACTGCATACTTATTACGAAACAGTACGTGCTAAGTAGTGCGTAGTATGATTAGTACACAGTATGCAGTTTAAGTTGGTAGGCAAGCCAAATTTCGGACATGGGCAGAGAGATAGGAGGAAGAGGGTTTATTCTGGGAAAAGGCATCCCTAGTTAGCCGCCTTCCTGGTGAGAGCTGCGTAGCTGTGTGTTTGTGCTGTGTAATTACAGAAACTGCTGATTTAATGGGGATCTCTCTCTCTCTCCGCTCCCTGTTCATTAGGGTTTAAAACAGATGGTTAAAATAGAGCTGCTGTGTGGTAGCCTCATAAAGACAACAATAAATTGTGATAAGCTAACAAAGGCGCAGTTCTTTGCTGGTCTAGACTGTTGTGATTCAGCCAAAGGACAGGCAGCTCCCCTCCGGTGCTGATGGGTGTGGATTGTACAGACGGGCCTGCCATCCCTTTCATCTTGTTTGTTTCAGCGACATTGAAACTGTATTTTCTCAATGAAGAGAATTGAGAGGAGAGTTTGGATCTGAGTGCTTTGACGATGAAAGCGATAGGAGCGATCAAAACATTTGTTGACAGAGATTGTGGCCATTCAAACATTTTAAAATATATCAGGCCTAAACAGCAGCAACATGATGTTCTTACTTTGATAAATTAACTGAATTAAGAATTGTATCGCTCTCTGTATCAATTCATATAATTTTAGGCTTCTCAGTAGGCCTACGCTCTTCTATTTCTTTTCTCAGTGACAATTTATTTGTCTAAATTAATGTACTATTCCTACAATCTCCAGACAAGTCTATATTACAGTTGGTTTTGGCAAAGATCGTATTAGCATACAGCACTTGCATTTCCTATAAGACAATTGAGAGAGTTATTTGAGAGACTCCCTTGACTAGTTTTGGAACAAGGTGGTTTGAGGAAGCAGGATTGGTCCCTTTGACAGGGTCTTATGTGGGTGATGGTCAGTCCAAACCAGATGGTGTTGGTCTGGACTGGCAGTGTTGGGTTTTTGTGAACTGTCCAGGTTGTTGCTAACTGTTGCTTTTACTGTCCGTTCACACTAGAGCCACATCATTCACATCTAATCAATGCTCCTGTGCCATGCAGCCAGTGTCTGGTCTGGGGGATCCATCGTCGTGGAAACCGAGTCTCCTGTGCTGCGTTGCCAGACAGTGGAAGGTTAAGAGTGACTCATCACTCTCAATAAAACAAAGAGCAAACACAGAGTGCGTCAGGCAACACGCTCCGGCTATAAATTTGAAAGCATCATTTCCCAGGGGCTTAGCCAGCCAGGAACACAACATAACAGTTTAAGAAGTCATGGCATGATCAGGGCTAAAATACATGACAGCAGGAAGGTAGAATTAGGAATGTTGGTGCAGTTTATCCAACAGAGGAGGCTGGGGCTGCATATAAAATACAATTTTATTGATCACATACAGTACACATATTTAGCAGATGTTATTGCAGGTGTAGCGAAATGGTTGTGTTCCTAGCTCCAACAGTGCAGTAGTATCTCTCAATTCACAACAATACAGACAAATCTAATAGTAAAATAATGGAATTGATAAACATATCCAGAGGGTATATATATATATATATATATATATATATATATACATAAATATTAGGATCAGCAATGTCGGAGTGGCATTGACTACAATACAGTAGAATAGAATACAGAATATACATACACTACCGATCAAACGTTTTAGAACACCTACTCATTCAGGGGTTTTTCTTTATTTTTACTATTTTCTACATTGTAGAATAATAGTGAATACATCAAAACTATGAAATATCACATAAGGAATCATGTAGTAATCAAAAAAGTGTTAAACAAATCTAAATATATCTTATTCTACAAATTGTCACCCTTTGTCTTGATGACAGCTTTGCACACTCTTAGCATTCTCTCAACCAGCTTGATGAGGTGGTCACCTGGAATGCATTTCAATTAACAGGTGTAGTAAAAATAAAGAAAAACCCTTGAATGAGTAGGTATTCTAAAACCTTTGACCGGTAGTGTATGAAATGAGTAAAGCAGTATGTAAACATTACTAAAGTGACTAGTGTTTCATTGTTAAAGTGACTATGTACAGTTGAAGTCAGAAGTTTACATACACCTTAGCCAAATATATTTATACTCAGTTTTTCACAATTCCTGACATTTAATCCTAGTAAAAATTCGGTGTCTTAGGTCAGTTAGGATCACCACTTTATTTTAAGAATGTGAAATGTCAGAATAATAGTATAGAGAATGATTTAGTTCAGCTTGTATTTCTTTCATCACATTCCCAGTGGGTCAGAAGTTTACATACACTCAATTAGTATTTGGTAGCTTTGCCTTTAAATTGTGTAACTTGGGTCAAACGTTTCAGGTAGCCTTCCACAAGCTTCCCACACTAAGTTGGGTGAATTTTGGCGCATTCCTCCTGACAGAGCTGGTGTAACTGAGTCAAATCTGTAGGCCTCCTTGCTCAAACACACACTTTTTCAATTCTGCCCACAGATTTTCAATAGAATTGAGGTCAGGGCCACTCCAATACCTTGACTTTGTTGTCCTTAAGTCATTTTGCCACAACTTTGGAAGTATGCTTGGGGTCATTGTCCATTTGGAAGACCCATTTGCGACCAAGGTTTAACTTCCTGACTGATGTCTTGAGATGTTGCTTCAATAAATCCACATAATTTTCCATCCTCATGATGCCATCTATTTTGTGAAGTGCACCAGTCCCTCCTGCAGCAAAGCACCCCCACAACATGATGCTGCCACCCCCGTGCTTCACGGTTGGGATGGTGTTCTTCAGCTTGCAAGCCTCCCATTTTTTCCTCCAAACATAACGATGGTCATTATGGCCAAACAGTTCTATTTTTGTTTCATCAGACCAGAGGACATTTCTCCAAAAAGTATGATATTTGTCCCCATGCTCAGTTGCAAACCATATTCTGGCTTTTTCACGGCAGTTTTTGAACAGTGGCTTCTTCCTTGCTGAGCGGCCTTTCAGGTTATGTCGATATAGGACTTGTTTTACTGTGGATATAGATACTTTTGTACCTGTTTCCTCCAGCATCTTCACAAGGTCCTTTGCTGTTGTTCTGGGATTGATTTGCACTTTTCGCACCATAGTACGTTAATCTCTAGGAGACAGAACGCGTCTCCTTCCTGAGTGGTATGACGGCTGCGTGATCCCTTGGTGTTTATACTTGCGTACTATTGTTTGTACAGATGAATGTGGTACCTTCAGGCGTTTGGAAATTGCTCCCAAGGATGAACCAGACTTGAGGATTTAAAAAATAATAATTCTGAGGTCTTGGCAGATTTCTTTTGATTTTCCCATGATGTCAAGCAAAGAGGCACTGAGTTTGAAGGTAGGCCTTGAAATAGATCCACATGTACACCTCCAATTGACTCAAATGATGTCAATTAGCCTATCCTAAGCTTCTAAAGCCATGACACAATTTTCTGGAATTGTCCAAGCTGTTTAAAGGCACAGTCAATTTAGTGTATGTAAACTTCTAACCCAGTGGAATTGTGATACAGTAATACCTATAAGTGAAATAATAAGTGAAATAATCTGTAAACAATTGTTCGAAAACTTCCTTGTGTTATGCACAAAGTAGATGTCCTAACCGACTTGCCAAAACTATAGTTTGTTAACAAGACATTTTTGGAGTGGTTGAAAAGTGAGTTTTAATGACTCCAACCTAAATGAATGTAGACTTCCGACTTCAACTGTTTATAGGGCAGCAGCCTCTAAGGTGCAGGGTTGAGTAACCCAGTGGTAGCTGGCTAGGGATGGCTATTTAACAGTTTGATGGCCTTGAGATAGAAGCTGTTTTTATGTCTCTCCGTCCCAGCTTTGATGCACCTGTTCTGACCTCGCCTTCTGGATGATAGCGGGGTGAACAGGCTGTGGCTCGGGTGGTTGTTGTCATTGATTATCTTTTTGGCCTTCCTGTGACATCGGGTGCTGTAGGTATCCTGGAGGGCAGGATACCTATATCATGCCCGTGGTGATGCTTTGGGCAGATGTTCCTTTTGTGTCACGTCCTGGCCATAGATAGCCCTCTGGGTTTTCTATGGTGGTTTTGGTCAGGATGTGACTAGGGTGGGTTCTAGTATTTGTATGTCTATGTTGGTGTTGTGTGTGATTCCCACCCTCTGGAGTGCCCTGCTGTTGCGGGCAGTGCAGTTGCCATACCAGGCGGTGATACAGCCCAACAGGATGCTCTCAATTGTGTATCTGCTGTTTCCTGAAGTCCACAATCAGCTCCTTCGTTTTGTTGAGGGAGAGGTTATTTTCCTGGTACCACTCCACCATGGTTCGCACCTCTTCCCTGTAGGCTGTCTCGTCGTTGTTGATAATCAGGCCTACTGTAGTCTGCAAACTTGAGTTGGAGGTGCACTTGGCCACGCAGTCATGGGTGAACATGGACCCTATTCCCTATAGAATGTATTACTTTTGACCAGGTTTAGGGATGTTGTTCTTCAGGGGAAACAGTTACAAGGAGAATCAAAGGTAATTTGAACGTGCG
Source organism: Brachymystax lenok tsinlingensis (assembly GCA_030435695.1). Classification (NCBI taxonomy): domain Eukaryota; kingdom Metazoa; phylum Chordata; class Actinopteri; order Salmoniformes; family Salmonidae; genus Brachymystax; species Brachymystax lenok. Next base: position 35,074,664 of record CM059782.1, read on the forward strand.
GGTTCAATGTAATTTCATATTGTGCCTTGGTAAATAAAGGATGTAACATTGACATTTCCCCGATGTTGTTCTTTGGGGAAAACAGTAGGAAGGATCCTCAAAATTGATTTGGATGTCTCCTCATCTCCAGACCAAAACATGTCATGTTTCATTAACAGTCCCAGGAGGGGAAGTATTACACACAGGCCTCTGCAGAACCACAAAACACAGCAGATAATTGGACTGTTCCAAAAAGACATACAGGATTCTGTCCTAGCTAAATACTCAGACTTTTGACCAGAGCCCACAGGGTTGCTCCACATTGACCATGTTTACTTGTTCACAGTATTCCGGGTAGTACCTCATATCACGCTTAATGTGATTTATTTACCGCTGTCATCTTGTTCACAGGTACTTCCACTCCTGACCATAGCTCTATAGCATCTCTGGCGGCTGTTTCCATGGCTACGGCAATTTCTACTGCCCTCTTGATAGTGAGATCAGCCTCTGTCAGCAGTCTCTTTTGGGTACTCTCTTTCAGTATTCCACATACCAAACGGTCTCTCAGAGCATCATTCAGTCCCTCTCCGAACTGGCAGTGTTCTGACAACTTCTTTAGCTCAGCTACGTGGGCTGCAATATATTCTCCTTCATTATGATTGTGTTTATGAAATCTGAAACATTCTGCTATGAGCAATGGTTTTGGCCAAATGCTCTTGCATTGTTTCCGCAATGTCATGAAAACTGAGCTCAGATGGTGTTCTAGGAGCAGTTAAACTTCTCAGCAAAGCTTAAACTTTTCCTCCGATAGCACTCAATAACACTGGCATATTTCTCTTCATGTATGGCATCAAAATACTGCTGAATCCGTTCACAGTACATATTCCAATCATCTGTACTACTATCAAATGCGTACATTTCCCCAATGTAGCCAGCCATCACACTGTTTCCTTGTCTACTCACTGTGGCCGCGACGTTCGTTGCTAGCGAGTTTTCTGCTTGCTCGGATCCGCTCTCTCTCTCACTCTCTCTCTCTAGGAAGAAGATGATCTACGTCAACAAGTTCACTTTCACGACCTTATCCTCTCTTGGGAGATTATACATCTGCTCGGCTCATTAGTAGAGTAGCTTTAGGTCCTTTTAAAATCATCTCATCGCCACTGTTGTGTTTGTTGATTAACTTTCACAACACAAAATAACCAAGCGGGACGTAGGAGTACAGTCTCAAAGTTTTAATCAAAAGTTAAAAAACAATAATGATGACGTCATCAGAGAAGTTAATCAATGTCTAACACAGAGTTCTTATTTCTATGCCTATGCATTCACTATGCAATACACTACAAAGAGCTGGTGCCATAAAACCCAGCCCAGGACAAAGTGTGTTCTGTTTGGACTGGAGCTGGGCCGAGTCCCAAATATCACCCTATTCCCTACATAGTGTGCACTACTTTTGACCAGGGCCCATAGGGCACTTAACAGGGAATTGGGTGCCATTTGGGACGTTGATAGGGACAGCCGTTAGGCTGGAGGAACCCAGGCGTTGTGGAAGAGGATTATTATATAACTAAGTCAGAGAGGGGAAAACCTCACCGAGCAGAGAAATGATATGCCTTGAATTAAACACAAGCCAGAAGAAAACCCAAACCCCAGGCAGAGAACTATGAAAAGGAAATAACACTATTCTGACGTTTTACCCCATGAAAAGAAAGTCAGTGACTCACGTTACTATACTGTAGTTCTAGAAGGAATAACACACCAGATGGAGGAGGTTCTGTCAAATGGAAAGAGCATTATTCTTTCTGAAGACAAAGATCAATGTCTGGGTGTCTTTGCAAGACCATGTATTGTCCTATGGCTATGCTACTTCATTATGCTATGACTTGAAAATGTCTAACAATGGGATCTGAAATTGTTTGTAAAGTTTGTAAAACTTTTTGGTGAGGCAAACTTTAAAAGTACATTTTCAATGAGGTACGCCTCTCTTCTCTGGCCCTTGTATACACTACCACTACAAGTCATAGGCCAGCGTCCGGAAATAGCATGGGTTCCCTTTTTAAAATCCCCAGTATGGATAAATGTAAGTGAAGGCTCTCTTTACGGTTCCCCCGGTATTAAAGACAGTTAAGGAATATGATGTGTGGAATACAGACTTTCTTCATCCAATGGCCAAACCTCCCTGTGATACTTTTCATTGGGCCTATAGAGAAAGCAACTTAGAGGTTATAAGGTTACATGAGAAGGTTTTAGAACAAGTAGCCAGGCCATTAGCTGTTTTGGGATGTTTTTCAAGTACTAAAGTGAATGACCCTAAGGCTTTATGATTCACAATTAGGGGAATGGCACCATAATGCTCTAGTCTGAATTACATAATTGCAGCGTCTAAAACTGTCAATTGCCTTTTTAGTCCCTCTCAGATCAATCTGGCCAGTAAACCCTCTTACCCATCGCAGCAGGTGGCACAGCTCCCATTTAGTCATCCCCACTCTTTTGTGTTTTGTTTTTCCCAATTCTGCTTCATCCTCATGGCTCCTCCAGCCAATACAGAGACAGCTGCTGTGTCATGTCGGTCCAAGCAAAAGGGCAGCTGGCAAGACTTGAAAATGGCTTCCTAGCAATGATCAATAAATAAAAAAAGGCAAATATTGTACAGTCCAGGTGTGCAAAGCTCTTAGAGACTTACCCAGAAAGACTTACAGCTGTAATCGCTGCCAAAGGTGTTTCTAACATGACTTGAACACTTATCTAATCAATTAGTGATTTATTGTCCATTAATACAAAAATAAAAAAAATCTTCCACTTTGACATTACACAGTGTTTTGTGTAGACCGTTGACAACAAAAAAGAAATCAACTTGAATACCACTTTGTAACACAAAACAATGTGGAAACAGGCAAGAGGTGTGACTACTTTCTGAAGGCACGGTACCTGTGCAAAAGTGAGGCCATGATGACATGGAGTCTGAGCTTGCTAAACATATCAAGAATCTCACAGACCAGTTTCATGGGCTTAGTAGCCTCAAATGCAGAGAACTTGCCTATGAATTGGCACACCGAAACAACATCCCTGCCCCAGACCACTGGTCAAGAAATTGAAGTGTAAGTAATATTGAACAGAGAGATCTATATCTGAATGTAAGGGGTACATTTAAGATATACAATATACCACACCCCCATTCCATGAATTACACTTTGACCTGCCAGCATCATCATCCACTGTCACAGAACACCCTCACCCACTTACCCCAAGGTGGCTCAACTTACCCCTAATCACACACGGGTTTAGTTGTGCCAAGATACCACTTTTTTTTTACAATCTATGTTTAATTTTTTTTAATGTATTCTGATTATTCCTAGGTGTACACAACATCCTGAAATATATATATCTGTTAGAAAGAATACTATATTTCCGTTAACATCGTGATGCTGAATGTAAACAATCAACATACCCTATTCCTTCCTACATTGTATTAGAAAAGGAGTAGCTACAAATCATTTCAATAGTCAGATAATCTATAAATCCTGGTTGGAGGATTCCGGATTTCCTGCTTATTCCCGAATGATTCAAGGAATCCTCTTGCCAGGATTTCAGGAAAAATTGCGAATTTATTGAAAGTTCCCAGAATTTTGCAACCCTAACTCTGGGTGGTCATAATCACAATCCCATGCATCATAGAGAGAGTCTGCAGTCTGGATGGGGAATGTAAAGTGAGAAGTGAATGGCAGTAAATTCAAAATGGTACAGTACGTGATCCTGTCAAGAAAGGAGCATAAATACATCAGACGATTTACTGAATACTGAATACCTCATCATGAAACAGAGACTTCAGAAAATAGGGACAATTTATTTCTGATCCTATCAGTACCTTCAAATGCCTGCCTGTCTATTATGGCTTCGTTCCAAATTGCATTCTATTCCCTTTGCAGTGCTATGGGCCCTGGTCAAAAGTAGTCCACTATAAAGGGAGTAGGGAGCTATTTGGAATGTAGCCTCTGTATGTTGTCTCAACCCTTAGCCACTTTATCGCACAAAGACCCTTATCCTGCCTATCAGCATATTTAGGGATTTCATTAACTCGTGTAGCAGCGAGCCTGGCCATTGAACCGGCTGTACAGCATACTTCGCAAATGCTTTTTTTGCGAGGATGCAGTGAAAGTCCATAAATCACAGCAATGGCAGACATAAAAAGCTCTAATGGAAAGTAAGCCTTCTGAGACACTCTCACTCTGTCTACATTTGAATCAGGATGACTCATCTGAGGCCATTACTCAACGCAGACAGGAGTTGTTTCATTAAAACTCCGGCTTGAATGGCGTGTCTCAGCCATATTTCTTCAAAGATCTTATAGACATATGAGAAATGTGTTTGCACATCATGGTCAGAGATAATCGGTCTTTGTTATCCAAAAGCTTTGTGGGAATTCAGAGGTCAAATTTCATTGGCTTGTGTCTGCGGTCAGTGTGTATTCGTTCAGGAATACCTGAACAACTATAAAGGTCCTCTATTGAAATACAGACATCAAAAATAAAATACAACAGGAACATTGTCTTACTAGAAGTGCATAAAGCTGGTACAGTATATGTAAACCTACACCCGCTCTCCAGTCAACGAAGCCCATACTTAAATCTTAAATCTTCAAAGAAGGATTTGCTTGTTTCACAGTGCCCCGGTCAACTGTCAAGGCACGACGACAGTCCGACAATAAATCTATCTGTGAAAACGACATGCCAGCTATTTACTGTGGCTGGCTCATCCTCAATTAGTGCGAGAGCCCATGTAAATTACACTAGTGCTGCACATAAAACGCAGGGGCTACAGAGATTTAATTGAGGAGGTTGATTAATAACTTGTGTCCGAAGATTCCACACCCAGTTCTTTCAATACTATTAGAGGCCATTAATGTCTTTCATCATCTCTCTGTTAACATGTATACACCCCTTCCTAAACAACCCAAACAACCTCCTGCTGATCGGAATGACAGATTGACCAGTTGGACAGATTGAGAGATAGTTTTTACTCAGTGGGGCTACTACAAATATTTCATTGTTTTTCTTCACGTTTAATAGATCCCTTTCTTCCTTTATTTATTCTTCAACTCTTCCAAGGGCACAGTATATACTTGACTGCCAGTAAATCTGTTTGGGGAGTAATCTGCCACTACCTACCAGCTGCTCCCATGGCACTGCCTGCTAGCATTCCTGTTGCCATGGGGATACCCAGTCATGCCACTCACACATAAAGCCTGGCCAAGTGCCAAGAGAGTGTGTGTGTGTGTGTGTGTGTGTATGCGTGCGTGCGTGTGTGTGTGTTATTGGAGAGAGGAAAGTCAAACCATGTTTTGCTGTCGTGCCAAATAAATAAAAAGGTTTGAGCATTGTGCCAAGTACAGCCTCGATGAACTGCCATTACCAGCTTTTTGGAAGTCAGAGACAGTTCTTACAAGTGGTTGAGTAGTGTGTGTATGTGTGTGTACGCATGTGTTCACTGTTCCATATTCTGCTGTTCCTAGAATCCTTTTACAAAGTGTCCTCTGTTTATGAATACACTGGACCAAAATATGCCCTGCTTTTACCACATATCCTAACACTGCTGGGAGGTACCCACTGGGCACACACTGGTTGAATCAACGTTGTTTCCACGTCATTTCAATGAAATGACGTTGAACCAATGTGGAATAGATGTTGAATTGACGTCTGTGCCCAGTGGGTAGGCTATAACATTCTCAGTAAAAATCAAACACTCCAGCTAGGTTAATTACATTATGCTTGATGTCCTTTCATTGTTTGGACAGTTGCGGGCGCTTTCTTTTCATATTTCCTCCCTGTAAGAAAAGCAGGAAAACTCCAGTAATGGTATACAAAAAAAAATATGCATTTCAATAAACATTTTGATGTACAGTGATTTGCACCTGGTTGCTCCCTTCCAACTTGTAAAACATTCATTAAGGTTTTCACTGAGAAAATCTTGTGGCATATGCAAGATAGGAAAAAGGCAAACCATTACTGGGGTTGGGTTGCCCGGGAAACCAGGTGACTGTATACTCTATGTGGTGTCGATGACATAATAAATTCCATGACGGTGGAACGCCAACTGTGAGAGGCAATAGGGGGTGGGCTTAGAGGGAGGCATACAGTAACAACATGCATGCATCACAAAATGAAAACGTTGATAAGAACAGTTTGGCAAAGGATCACTAAGTAAATGATCGCTCTACTCAATGAAATCAGAATGCTCATAGCAGGAAAACTCACCTAATGACCTTGCAGCCAGGTCCAGTGGCAACATGGTAGCAGACTTATTACTTCAGTTATGGGTGGAATCCATCCTTACGACCTGTATTTGAACCATTCTGTTTCCACTTAAACCTAAAGTCCTTCTCACAGTCATAGTTAAGCGCCCTGTGTCACAGTAGAGAGGCCGAGGTGTTTATACAAGACTGTATGTGGCCAACATGAAGAGATTTACCTACGATTTTTCTTAGTCCTCCTTTGGAGCAAACATTTTCACACCACAAAGAATTGTATACCTCTCATTAATTCCTCATTTCAAACCCTCTTTCTTCCCAGCAGCCCAAAGACTTAACCCTTAAGTTAAATCCCTTCATCTACAGAAGCTGCTTAGATTTCAGTTTCTGGCTCCATGTAGTGATCAAAGAGCTCCTGGGATGTTTCCCTAAATGAATGCCTTTTGTCCCTTTTATATTTGAAGTAGAATATGTGCACAAATATAGTATTTTAAAAGCCTGTTATATTAAATGAAGTGCCTTTTAACATAGACCAAATGAAAAATTCTATTAATCAGAATGTTTTTTTTATATGAATCAAGACAGCCTTTTGATATGTCCCTCTGTGCATCCTCTGTGATTTCTAGGAAGATTTCAACCCACTTAACACCAGCATTTGTTCAAGTTTTCCCCATCATTGTAAACCCCTAGCTATTTTGTTTATTTGACAAAGTAAATTCTGAAGATAATTATTTATTTAATATGATAGGTGGTTCATTTTAAGGTAAGTAATCCCTGTCCCTCATTTCAACCCTGTTACGTGAAGTGAAACTTTCATTTTAATATGGTGAAACTATTCCTTTTTAAAAATGTTTTTTAAAAGAAACATTGAACATCTAATAGTGAAATCATAGTGTAAATGCATTTGAGCTGGTTCTACACGTTTTGGCCCTTTTCTGGTGTTTTGTGGTGGAAAACTGAGCAGGTCGAGCATATCGCGTGAACGCTGTTAACCCATAGATAGACATGGTCGAAATGTTTAAATAATACAAAAGAAAAATGTGAAGCTTGTATTCAATTGCACTTTTGCGCACAAAACTTCCATTCCCCGTTTAGGGTTGCGAAGGGAGGGTATATTACTGGAATTTTGGTAACTTTCAAGGTTTCTTTTACATTTTATAAAATGACATCTAGTGGCCATTTTGGGTCGTTCAGAATACCACAGGTGTCTGTAATTATCTCGGGCCCTCTGTGTGGCCTTATCACATGTAAAATATATGAAAGTTCAAATAAGTGATTTTTAAATAAAGCAGTATGACAACGCTGTAAAACATTAAGCTGTATAAACCTTAGTCCTAGTTCAAACACTACTCTATCGCTGCAGCAAATAAAAAAATAAGTAACTTTCTCATTGGGATAGAGTGCCGTCTGAAACTGTTACATGCACCTTTTGTCAATACATTGCTTTCAATGGGAAAACATGAGTGTCACAGGGTTGGCGTTTTTGTCAATACATTGCAGTCAATGGGAAGAGATCAACCAATTGTGTTATGGTTAGGGTTAGCAGTTACGGTTAAGTAAAGTGAAATAAAGGTTCAATGAATAAATAGGGTTAGACAGACAGGCAATTCTACGGGCAAATTGGTGAGACGCAGACAGTCAGACAGACAAGCAGGCAGGCAGGTAGGCAGGCAGGCAGGCAGACAGTTTCAAGTATCGTCAATCTAAAAGAATGTGACCGATATCCTCTTCAGGCTCCTAGTTTCTACATCTGCAAGATCATTGTGTACAATGGAGGTAAAAATGCTTTTGGGCCAATTTAATTAAAATGTAAAATGTTTGAAGATTCAAAATGTTTTTGATCTCCAATTAATCAAGCTGATATTCAATGCATGGCCTACCAGGGACATTCTTTATCAATGCCCTGAGTTTTAACAAGTCTTTATGTTAAGAATTGACCGTTCCACAGAGAGTTGAACACAGTGTTTTTGTGTAACTGCAGGGAGAGAATGAAGAACAATGTTGAGAATTAATTAAGTCATTTCCTGTAGCCACAGAAAGCTGAACCTGAACACATGGCATCCCTATAAGGTCACAATGGGTTGTTTGGAAGGATGGTTGGCTAGCTCAATTGCAATCCTTGGGGGAGTCATGGTTGTGTAAGGGCAGTAGGTAATACTTTTTATGAAAGAAAGGCTTTGTTGTCTGCTGGACCAAGTTTTCATTGTGAAGAGTGTCTGCTGAACGATCCCATACCATGAGTTGTGTTTAGTGTTGGGGTAATGTGTAGGGTTGATTAATCTTATGCTACACAAAGATAAAAAAAATAAAAAATATTCTACACTAATCCAATCAGCTGACCTGGTAGTGACCAACTGGTCGATTCCACTTGTAGGCAGTAGTGACAACCAAAAGAAAAAAAGGGCATTTTCTCCACGGTTAAATTTAAATTTGAGGCAGTCACACTTCATATGCAATGTAGGCTATGGGATGGTTGCTATAGACGGAATGCATACTCAGTAAAATCTTTGAAATTGTTGCATGTTGAGTTTATATTATTGTTCAATATATGTATTAGGGCTGTCAAATGATACAAATTTATGATTTGTTATTTGCTCAAATTTGGTGCTAACTAAAGATTTTAACATACAAAAAGCAGTGTATGGAGTTATAGGCATGTAGGGACTGAAACACAAAGCATATTCTGATTCAGAATGTTTTTAATGGCATATTCACCATAACAAGTTAACTATTACAAAAGTCTTGTAACTTACTAATGCTCCCAGTAGGCCTGCTAATGCTCCCTCATAAATTCTCTCTCTCTCTCTCTCTCGCACGCACACACACACGCGCACACACACACACACACGCCACACGCCACACACACACACACACACACACACACACACACACACACACACACACACACACACACACACACACTTAAAGCTTAAGCCATTCCAAATGATTGTTCTCCCAATTACTGATTGGAGGGTTGGGTATAAGAAAACAATAACTGGCTCTATGGATACAAAGAACATAAACTTGTCCAACAATGTCATGAATTCCACAGAACATAAACCTGTGATACACTTCAGTCGTCCTCCTACTTCTTTTCACTGAGTCAGTTGCAAAGACAAACAAGCCTGTTGACATTTTCAGATGATAAAGCTGCTCTCTTCTTTTTGTATGATATGCCCAGAGAGTTAAAACAACCTCTCACAAGGTACTGATGTAGCAGACGTTGCCAGGTACCTTCGTGCAATGCAGGACAGCCTGGTGTGTGCCCCTGCATGCTGTGACCACCAGTGTAGTGGACAGTCCTCCATGTTGATGGTGGGCTCTGCTTTGTAGCGCTCCACACATCTCTCAATGGACTGTTCTTCATCAGAGTCACACTCAGAAGAACTCAATAAGAGGGCAGCTTCCATCTTTGGTGGCTCTGACTCTGTTTCTTGATCACGTTGCTGTGCAGGCCTCTCTTCCTTCAGAAAGTTGCTGACCAAAGCCAACACCTCACCCCTCTCAGGTCTGGGAAGGCACTTCAGGTCCTGCTGGAAAAACCAATTCTTAGATTTGGTGAACATTGTCAGAGCAGAAGGAAGCAAGTTTTCTTCCAGGACAACCTTGTACGTGGCTTGATTCCTGCATCCTTCACAAAGACAAATCTGCCCGATTCCAGCCTTGCTTCAATCTTGCAACCTTTCGGTTACTAGTCCAAGCCTAATGTGGAGGTCCTTGGCGGGCGTGGTCACACGTGGTCTTTTGTTGTGAGGCCGGTTGGACGTACTGCCTAATTCTCTAAAACAACGTTGGAGGCAGCTTATGGTAGAGAAAGGAACATTAAATTCTCAGGCAACAGCTCTGGTGGACATTCATGCAGTCAGCATGCCAATTGCACTCTCACTCAAAGCTTGAGACATCTGTGGCATTGTGTTGTGAGACAAAACTGCACATTTTAGAATGGCCTTTTATTGTAAGGTGCACGTGTACTGATCATGCTGTTAAATCAGCTTCTTGATATGCCACAGCTGTCTTGGCAAAGGAGAAATGCTCACTAACAGGGATTTTGTTTGTTTGTTTGGAAAATAAGATTTTTGTACCTATGGAAAATGTCTGACATCTTTTCTTTAATTTCATGAAACATGAGACCAACACTTTACATGATGCCGTTTATGTTTTTGTTTGGTATATATACAGTACAATCGGCTACAGTAGGATACTAAATACAGTGTCCAGTGGCACTGACTCACCCAATGATGAAGATGAAGCCATGACTACTACTCACGTTGATGGCCGACTCGCACCTCTTCTCAAAAGCATATCTCAAGATGAGCTACTTAGAAAAATAGTGCTGCTGTTCGCAAGAAATTGGAACTTGTAGTGAAACATTTTTTTTTTATTGGTTCTACAGACAGATTAGTCTTCTCTTTTCAGCGGTAGGCAGTATTTTCTTTCCAAACTGTACGTTTTCCCCCGCAATTGTATTTTGAAATCTGCAAAAGGCAAACAGACAGCCGCAACCAACCATTAAAATATAATCCATAGATGGCAGTTCCCATTCAAGTCAGGACTGGCAGACATTGCTAGAGTACCCATGAGCTTAACACGCAAATTGCCAGGGTAAGAGGTTCCAAAACCATTCTATGGATTATATGTCTATGGCCACGATGCAACAAGCTCTATATTTGGCGCACACACACTGCCAAATTGTGGCCTTCCCGACTGTAGGCAAACGGTAACTGCCAAGATTGAGGAAACAATTGAATAAATGAGGGATACAAAGTTTATGTTATGGTGTGTGGGGGGCATTTTCCTGGCATGGTTTAGGTCCACTTGTAGAATCTATGCCAAGGCGCATTGAAGCTGTTCTGGCAGCTCGTGGTGGCACAACACCCTTTCAAGACACTTTATGTTGGTGTTTCCTGAATGCATGCGCTTTTGATAAAAATATAATCTAGTAATTTTTTTGAAACTATTGATCCTCTGTGGTTAAATTGAAACCTATTAATAACAACGTAATTGTTTTTTGTTCGTTCTTTGACTCATGGGCCCCCTGTGGGCTTGGGTCCAGCCCCTGACTCACACAATTGACCAGTCACATTTATTTATGATGCAGTTTATCCCCCCCAAAATATGAAACAGTTACCCAATCAAGGAAAGGCCCCCCAATTACCCACATGGGTCCCCTACCTCTTCTCCTCCCCACTCTGACGATTAGCAGAGCTGCAGCAGTCTGTCTGTCTGTCTCTCTCGTGAATGTATGTCTCTGTCTGTCTATCTGTCTGACTACCTGCCTGTCTTGTCTGGTTTCTCTAACACTCACTGTCTGTCTGTCTGTCTGTCTGTCTGTCTGTGAATGTATACAGTTGAAGTTTATTAAAACTCATTTTTCAACCACTCCACAAATGTCTTGTTAACAAACTATAGGTTTGGCAAGTCAGTTAGGACATCTACCTTGTGCATGACACAAGTCATTTTTCAACAATTTTTTACAGACAGATTATTTCATTTATAATTCACTGTATCACAATTACAGTGGGTCAGAAGCTTACATACAGTAAGTTGACTGTGCCTTTAAACAGCTTTGAAAATTCCAGAAAATGATGTCATGGCTTTAGAAGCTTCTGATAGGCTAATTGACATAATTTGAGTCAATTGGAGGTGTACCTGTGGATGTATTTCAAGGCCTACCTTCAAACGCAGTGCCTCTTTGCTTGACATCCATGGAAAAATCAAAAGAAATCAGCCAAGACCTCAGAAAAAAAATTGTAGACCTCCACAAGTCTGGTTCATCCTTGGGAGCAATTTACAAATGCCTGAAGGTACCACGTTCATCTGTACAAACTATACTACGCAAGTATAAACACCATGGGACCACGCAGCCGTCATACCGCTCAGGAAGGAGACACGCCCAGAGATGAACGTACTTTGGTGCAAAAAGTGCAAATCAATCCCAGAACAACAGCAAAGGACATTGTGAAGATGCTGGAGGAAACTGGTACAAAAGTATCTATATCCACAGTAAAACGAGTCCTATATCGACCTATATCGGCTCAGCAAGGAAGAAGCCTCTGCTCTAAAACCACCATAAAAAAAGCCAGACTACGGTTTGCAACTGCACAGGGGGACAAAGATCATGTCTTCTGGTCTGATGTCCTCTGGCCATAATGACCATCGTTATGTTTGAAGGAAAAAGGGGGAGGCTTGCAAGCCGAAGAACACCATCCCAACCATGAAGCATGGGGGTGGCAGCATCATGTTGTGGTGGTGCTTTGTTGCAGGAGGGACTGGTGCACTTCACAAAATAGATGGCATCATGAGGAAGGACAATTATGTGGATATATTGAAGCAGCATCTCAAGACATCAGTCAGGAAGTTAAAGCTTGGTCGCGAATGGGTCTTCCAAATGGACAATGATCCCAAGCATACTTCCAAAGTTGAGGCAAAATGGCTTAAGGACAACGAAGTATTGGAGTGGCCATCACAAAGCCCTGACCTCAATCCTATAGAAAACTTGTGGGCAGAACTGAAAAAGCGTGTGTACGAGCAAGGAGGCCTACAAACCTGACTCAGTTACACCAGCTCTGTCAGGAGGAATGGGCCAAAAATCTCCCAATTTATTGTGGAAAGCTTGTGGAAGGCTACCCGAAACGTTTGAGTTAAACAATTTAAAGGCAATGCTGCCATATACTAATTGAGTGTATGTAAACTTCTGACCCACTGGGAATGTGATGAAAGAAATAAAAGCTGAAATAAATCATTCTCTCTACTATTATTCTGACATTTCACATTCTTAAAATGAAGTGGTGATCCTAACTGACCTACGAAAGGAAATTCTTACTAGGATTAAATGTCAGGAATTGTGAAAAACTGAGTTTAAATGTATTTGGCTAAGGTGTATGTAAACTCCCGACTTCAACTGTATATCTGTCTGTCTGTCTGTCTGTCTCTCGTGAATTTATGTCTCTGTCTGTCTATCTGTCTGCCTACCTGCCTGTCTTGTCTGGTTTCTCTAACACTGTCTTAGTGTCTGTCTGTCTGTCTGTCTGTCTCTCTGTCTGTCTGTGAATATATCTGTCTGTCTGTCTGTCTGTCTGTCTGTCTGTGAATGTACATGGCTGTCTGTCTATCTGCCTGTCTGCCTGTCTTGTCTGGTTTTTCTAACACTGTCTCTCTCTCTTTTTCTGTCTGTCTGTCTGTCTGTTGGGGATTGTATATGTCTGTCTGTCTTTTTGTCTGTGAGTGTTTCTGTCATCTGTCTTTCTGTCTGAGTCTTCAATAATTTGCCAATAGAATTGTATATATGTCTGTATGTCTAACCCTAACCCCTAACCCTAACCCTTGTGACACTCATCTTTTCCCATTGAATGCAATGTATTAACAAAAATGTAAACCTTGTGACATGTTTTCCCATTGAATGCAATGCTCTGTCAAAAACGTCAACAATGTGACACTCATCTTTTCCCATTAAATGCAACTACTGACAAAAAGTTATCCTTATTGCAAAAATGTGACAGTATGACATTTTCCTATAATATCATGTTGTCCTTTGTAAACCTCTAATGTGCTCTTTATGACAGAATATAAAAACTAGGTGAAATAAAAACTTTGTTTTTCATGAAGTTACACTAATCAGAAGGTGGAATAACCCTCCTAATACTTTTTGTGAAACCACAGTGAAAGTCTCGCACTGTGATGTTAGGTCATTGTGGAGAGGGAAGGGCAGGCAGCAGCATCTCGTAAAATGGCTGACTGTTCAGATTGGCGTCCTTGTGAATCCAATGCTGTGACAGCAGTAATAACCTGCTTGTCTTTACTGCGTCCTTCTCACAGGTCCGACCTGTGTTAGAGCTCTTTCTGAGTCTAATCGGTCTAAATGTAACATGCTGTTTCACCAGGTCATGATCAAGTCATACAATCCTATATCCGTTATTACGCTTCCAGCTGTTTTATCTGCAAAACCTCGAGAGGAGAAACACTTGAAAGCAACTAATTCCTGCCTGCACCCTGCCAGCACCCTGCCAGCACGCGGACAGAGATGTATATTTTCCTGGTATAAAGCTCTTATTAGCTTTGGACTGAGGGTACTTCCAACTGGCTGTGTGGAGACTATTACTGAAACACTCGGGCCTGAGTCCCAAATGATACCCTATTCCTTATACAGTATATCACAAAAGTGAGTACACCCCTCACATTTTTGTAAATATTTGAGTATATCTTTTCATGTGACAACACTGAAGAAATGACACTTTGCTACAATGTAAAGTAGTGAGTGTACAGCTTGTATAACAGTGTAAATTTGCTGTCCCCTCAAAATAACTCAACACACAGCCATTAATGTCTAAACCGCTGGCAACAAAAGTGAATACACCCCTAAGTGAAAATGTCCAAATTGGGCCCAAAGTGTCAATATTCTGTGTGGCCACCATCATTTTCCAGGACTGCCTTAACCCTCTTGGGCATGGAGTTCACCAGAGCTTCACAGGTTGCCACTGGAGTCCTTTTCCACTCCTCCATGACAACATCACGGAGCTGGTGGATGTTAGAGACCTTGCACTCCTCTAGCTTCCGTTTGAGGATGCCCCACAGATGCTCAATAGGGTTTAGGTCTGGAGACATGCTTGGCCAGTCCATCACCTTTACCCTCAGCTTCTTTAGCAAGGCAGTGGTCGTCTTGGAGGTGTGTTTGGGGTCGTTATCATGTTGGAATACTGCCCTGCGGCCCAGTCTCCGAAGGGAGGATCATGCTCTGCTTCAGTATGTCACAGTACATGTTGGCATTCATGGTTCCCTCAATGAACTGTAGCTCCCCAGTGCCGGCAGCACTCATGCAGCCCCAGACCATGACACTCCCACCACCATGCTTGACTGTAGGCAAGACACACTTGTCTTTGTACTCCTCACCTGGTTGCCGCCACACACGCTTGACACCATCTGAACCAAATAAGTTGATCTTGGTCTCATCAGACCACAGGACATGGTTCCAGTAATCCATGTCCTTAGTCTGCTTGTCTTCAGCAAACTGTTTGCGGGCTTTCTTGTGCATCATCTTTAGAAGAGGCTTCCTTCTGGGATGACAGCCATGCAGACCAATTTGATGCAGTGTACGGCGTATGGTCTGAGCACTGACAGGCTGACCCCCCACCCCTTCAACCTCTGCAGCAATGCTGGCAGCACTCATACGTCTATTTCCCAAAGACAACCTCTGGATATGACGCTGAGCACGTGCACTCAACTTCTTTGGTCGACCATGGTGAGGCCTGAGTGGAACCTGTCCAGTTAAACCGCTGTATGGTCTTGGCCACCGTGCTGCAGCTCAGTTTCAGGGTCTTGGCAATCTTCTTATAGCCCAGGCCATCTTTATGTAGAGCAACAATTCTTTTTTTCAGATCCTCAGAGAGTTCTTTGCCATGAGGTGCCATGTTGAACTTCCAGTGACCAGTCAGTATGAGGAAGTGTGAGAGCGTTGACACCAAATTTAACACACCTGCTCCCCATTCACACCTGAGACCTTGTAACACTAACGAGTCACATGACACCGGGAAGGGAAAATGGGTAATTGGGCCCAATTTGGACATTTTCACTTAGGGGTGTATTCACTTTTGTTGCCAGCGGTTTAGACATTAATGGCTGTGTGTTGAGTTATTTTGAGGGGACAGCAAATTTACACTGTTATACAAGCTGTACACTCACTACTTTACATTGTAGCAAAGTGTAATTTCTTCAGTGTTGTCACATGAAAAGATATACTCAAATATTTACAAAAATGTGAGGGGTGTACTCACTTTTGTGATATACTGTATAGTGCACTACTTTTGACAAGAGCCCATAGGGCTCCTATAGGGCTCTGGTCAAAAGAAATGCACTACATAGGGTATTCTACGTAGGGATTCTGATTGAGCTCCATCTCTTTAGAGAGTTCACCATCTGATGCTGCTTGCCAGGAAGAGAATGGAACAGTGACATGCCCGGTGAGGTGTTCTCCTCAAGTGGTGGACTGTAGTCAATAGATCTGCAGGGAGTGTAAATGCTCTATTTTAACCTTCTCTGGATTAAAGAATAATATGTATCTGTAGGAGACTGTAGTTTAAAGCATGGTGCTTACAACGCCAGGGTAGTGGGTTTGATACTATCTTCTAAATAAATTTTGCACACTAATTTAAATACATTTCAATTAGCATATAATCACTGAGCATGTTTTGTGTATATGAGAGGATTGGGACCATCCTTGCCAAGCCACTGTGTGTTAATCCTTAGTCCTGGGCCATGGCAGGAACAGGGTTGTGTGCAGTTTGTGGTAGGGCTGGCTGCTGTACTGCGTGGCCTGTCAGCTGCCTCTTAATCACTCCCCAGTCCTCTCCTCTCCACCCAACCCCTTGACCCTGCTTGTGAGGTCTAACTAACGAAGCTCTCTCCCCCCTGGCACTCTCCTGCCAGCTAAAGCACAGAGCCAGAACCAGAGTATCACAGCCTATGTGGCTGGCATCCCTGCCTTGAACAGCAGCCTGCCCTGAAGGATCACCTCTCCTCCCTGTCGGGAATAGTAGTGGTGAGGAGTATATGAAAGGCAACATATTGGCTTTGTGAGTATTCATTTAAGCTACTCTGTCAAGTGATTACATGAAGCACACGCAAAGTTTTAACACGTTTCACATCACTTTTGCACCTTATTATATGATATTATTGCATTTGCATAGCATTGCATTGCATAACAACATTTGATGTGGGGGGCCCTAAACGTTCCAAAAATACAATGGAGAGAAAATGTACTGCATGGTCTTCTCCTATCGAATATTCCCATGTCGTTGTTGGTTGTTCTTTGAACCCCTCTCTCAATTCAAATGCATTGCTCTCCTAATAGGAGCTGTCACTTTGTGTGGATATTTACCCTGGACTGTGTGTGGCTATGAGGAGCGTAGGTGTTCACTCTGGGGCCCACTTGTCTATGTAATGAATGCGAAAACAATGAGACACCCAGTGGCTCCCTCTCTCCATGAGCCGACCTGGGTCTGATTCGACTTGGCAAGGGGGACAGAGACCCAAAACAAAGCTGAAGGAGATTCCTCTTGGGGGGTTCAGAGGTCAGGCACCAAGCCCCGCTAACAGGCAATTTCTCCAGTTTGGGCTTCCGAATGGGAAAAAGACACAGAGGCCCAGAGACAATGGGATAAAAGGGACCCTCTGAAACCATTATATTCTGAGGAAGTGATGGCCGTGAATGATGACAGTGAGTGAATAGGGACTGAATAGGGAGGTTGGCTCCATTAAGGGCCGTGGACACTCCATTATGGCAACACAGGGAGGTGGTGATGAGGTGGGACGTTTTCCCTATTAGGCCTCTTTCTTCACACCCCTCTGTCCTCTTGGAGATAGGGGCGAGTCAGATTACTGTTTGCCTATCATCAAGCCCTTCAGATCTCCCCTCGGGACACCTGGAATGTTATTCATATTTTTCATAATTAATAAACAATGTTTTTTTTCTAAATGCAGAAAGTCTGATGTTTCGATGTCAAACAGTTTAGTTATATTTCAGTCTTCAGTGATGTACATGAAGTGTAATATTGGGATGCAAACTCAAAATGGAATACATGTTTAACTCTACATCTGACATGGTACATGTGTCTTCATTTTTTTAAGCCCATAACCATGTGTGTGAGGTGTATACATTTGTTTCAAAGTAGTTTTGAAACACTCGGTGTGACCCTGATTCAGCCCACTGCCGTACACATCAAATCAAATTTTATTGGTCGCATACACATGGTTAGCAGATGTTAATGCGAGTGTAGCGAAATGCTTGTGCTTCTAGTTCCGACCATACAGTAAAATCTAACAAGTAATCTAACAATTTCACAACAACTACCTTATACACACAAGTGTAAGGGAATGATTAAGAATATGTACATATAAATATATGAATGAGCGATGGCCGAACGGCATCGGCAAGAAGCAGTAGATGGTATAGAGTACAGTATTATTAAATCTTTATTTTAACAGGGAAAACAGACTGAGACCTGGATCTCTTTTACGGCTGTGCCCTGTGTAAACATGTTGACATGTACAGTTCTAGGCATACAGACAAGAACATTTCAAAACATACAAAACAAAGACACATTCATCAGAAACAATCACAGACAACATCATATTGATCCTCCATCATATTTTTAAAATGGGCAAGGGACACCAGAGTGACTAGCTTAAGTTTGATCTGCAGTTTGTTCCATAAATAAGGTGCAAAGGAACTGAAGGCAGTCCTTCCCAACTCTGTGGAGACCGCAGGAGTTTCTAATGTAATCCACATCTGTGATCTGGTCATAAAATTTGTATATCTAATTAAAATTAATGATGATATATATGGAGGTAGTTTTAAAAGAAGTGCTTTATAAATAAACAAAAGAGCATGTTGCTCTCGCCTCACAGATAGAGAGGCCCAACCCACATGTTGATATAGGATACAGTGATGAGTTTTGTAACTATCACCGGTGATAAACCTGAGTGCACAATGGTAAATAGCATCCAGTGGTTTTAATATATTTGCCGATGCATGCATATAAATAATATCACCATAATCTAAAATGGACATAAAAGTAGCCTGCACAATTTGTTTCCTATTTACGGAGGACAGACAAGCCCTGTTTCTGTAAAGGAACCCTATCTTGAATTTGAGCTTTTTTCCCAATTCATTAACATGTTTTTTAAAAGAGAGCCTATCATCTAACCATACCCCTAAATATTTATATGCAGAGACCTGTTTGATTTGAGTACCATCCAAGCTAGTGATTACAAAAGTGTTTCTAACTGAGAGGTTAGACCTAGAAAAAAGCATTTGTTTTCTTAGCGTTTAAAACAAGTTTAAGCTGTAAAAGAGACTCCTGTAATATCCTAAAATCAGACTCCAACTGCATTAAAGCTTGGTCCGCTGTTGGAGCAATAGAGTACATCACTGTGTCATCTGCATATAAATGGAAATTACAATATCTGACATCATCACCAATGTTGTTTATATCTTGAGAACAATAGTGGGCCAATTATTGAACCCTGAGGGACCCCTTTAAGTAACTGTAAGGGGTCAGACTTGACCCCGTCGACCATGACGGCCTGAGTTCTATCTTTAAGATAGTCATAAAACCATCGGCAGGCATCAGTGCCCAGTCCTATAGATGACAGCTTACTCAAAAGGATGGCATGGTCTACAGTGTCGAAAGCTTTAGACAAATCTATAAACAACGCAGCACAATGCTTTCTATCATCTAAGGCATTTGCAATATCATTTACAACAAGCATAGTGGCCGATGTGGTACTGTGTTTAGATCTAAAACCAGATTGATTGGTGCTAAGAATACTGTTGGCAGAAAGAAAAGATTGTAACTGTTTGTTAACTAAAGATTCTAGGATCTTTGCCAGACAAGGGAGCCTAGAGATGGGTCGATAGTTATCCAAATCACTACCGTCACCTCCCTTATGTAATGGCAGATGAGATGAGTAATGTAGGGTATGTAAACATTATATAAAGTGGCATTGTTTAAGTGACTAGTGATACATTTGTTACATCCAATTATTAATTATTAAAGTGGCTAGAGATTGAGTCTGTATGTTGGCAGCAGCCACTCAATGTTAGTGATGGCTGTTTAACAGTCTGATGGCCTTGAGATAGAAGCTTTTTCAGTCTCTCGGTCCCAGCTTTGATGCACCTGTACTGACCTCCGCTTCTGGATGATAGCGGGGTGAACAGGCAGTGGCTCGGATGGTTGTTGTCCTTGATGATCTTTTTGGCCTTCCTGTGACATCAGGTGGTGTAGGAGTCCTGGAGGGCAGGTAGTTTGCCCCCGGTGATGCGTTGTGCAGACCTCACTACCCTCTGGAGAGCCTTACAGTTGTGGGTGGAGCAGTTGTCGTACCAGGCAGTGATACAGCCCGACAGGATGCTCTCAATTGTGCATCTGGAAAAGTTTGTGAGTGTTTTTGGTGACAATCCAAATTTCTTCAGCCTCCTGAGGTTGAAGAGGCGCTGTTGCTGTTGCGCCTTCTTCACCACGCCGTCTGTGTGGGTGGACCATTTCAGTTTGTCCGTGATGTGTACGCCGAGGAACTTAAAACTTTCCACCTTCTCCACTACTGTCCCATTGATGTGGATAGGGGGGGGGTGCTCCCTCTGCTGTTTTCTGAAGTCCACGATCATCTCCTTTGTTTTGTTGACGTTGAGTGTGAGGTTATTTTCCTGACACCACACTACGAGGGCCCTCACCTCCTCCCTCGTCGTTGTTGGTAACCTATTGGGGCGGTAAGCAAATTGGAGTGGGGTCTAGGGTGTCAGGTAGGGTGGAGGTGATGTGATCCTTGACTAGTCTCTCAAAGCACTTCATGATGACGGAAGTGAGTGCTACAGGGCGATAGTCGTTTAGCTCAGTTACCTTAGCTTTCTTGGGAACAGGAACAATGATGGCCCTCTTGAAGCATGTGGGAAGAGCAGACTGGGATAAGGATTGATTGAATATGTCCGTGAACACACCAGCCAGCTGGTCTGTGCATGCTCTGAGGACGCGGCTAGGGATGCCGTACAATGTTAATAAAGTGTCTGGGAAGTGTTTAAGCAGATTTACTTGAGTGTCTGCACTAAAATTATATCACCACCATATGCCGCTAAAACTTAACAGAGACTCATCTCGCCCTGCATGCCTCCTCTAAATCGCTCTTCTTGTATCGCTCTGTCATTGTTTAAATTTCTCTCTTTGATTGACAGGATAATCATTTTGTCATGTTAATGTTCATATGTCGTTGTCAGCTATTCAATAAAGGATTAATTTAGGCATTATGTTTTCAGTGGACAATATATTGCCTCTGTTAAATGTTGAAATAAAATGTTTGGCTTGATTGATGGCAGTTCATGATCTCTAGACCTTATCAGAATATATGTGAAGCTATTGCAGAGGTGGAAGTCATCTCCTTATCACATGAAGAGGACCTAGCTGTGCCGAACGTTTGAGTGATGCTCAACTCTTCGATGTTTCAAACCATCTCATGTGAAAGTTGACCAAGATTCAAAGCAACTTTAAATAATCCCTTCATGAGGAAGTACTATTTCTAGATTTCTTTTCTTCTGAACTTTGATTCTCCTGAAGAAAATGCAAAATGCATCATACCGGCTGTATTCCTGTATTTTGAAAGTTATATATCTTGAAAACTTGACTGCTGACATGCAAAACACGTTAGGATTATATCAACAATGGAATAACGAAACAAATACCAAAAGATAGTTTTGGAGTGGAGTTTTCCTTTAAGGTCTCCTTGAGAGTAGGAGCAAGAGTAGGAGTTTGGCCTATATCTGTCTTCCAGACTCCACAACACCACAAAAGGCAAATGGGTTTGCTAGTGCTGAAGATGTAGGACATTCACATGAAATATGGTCACAGCTAGAGCCCGTTCATCTGTATACAGACGCCTCACTAACAGCCACAGAATGCTGCATGGTGCATATCAAGAACCGTGAGGTATTTCTCAATGTTTTTGAGGTTATATCGTTTAAGGAGTTGACGGTTCTTTCCCATAAACCACAGTGAAAGCCTTGGTGATTAAGCAAAGTCTTGAGGCGTGAGGGTCCTGATTATTGCTCTCTAAATGGGATTGTGTGTAATCTTGTCGATTCAGATGGTGTTCCACACATTGTCAGTGTGCAGCAGCAGAAGTATGTCTAGACCCAAATAGCCTGTTTCATTGAACTCCAAAGGAGGCAGCCACATGTTTCAGAGCCCTTTTAAAGCTACGCTCCCCAGCTGTCTGTGACTCGCTGAGTCTTCTACTCGAAGGAAGAAGAGGTCTCTAGATATGCTCAACAGAGTTTCTTCTTTCTTTAACCAAGGAAAATGTGTCCGTCGGGCGAAAAAACATTCCACACTGTGTCAAGGGGATATAGTGATAAGAGGTGATTATATTCACACCAGGGGAATTTAGCAAAAGTGTCAGCGTATTTGCAACACACCTCCATGTAATTGCGTTTCCATTTGCGTGTGTTGCACTTGCTTTCAGTAGTGTCTATGAATCACATGATTATGAAGGCATAAATGTATGAAAGTGTGTATACATTTTAAATGTATGCCTCTTTGTGGTCACCAAGGCACATCGTAAGAGGGGTGGCAGGTAGCCTAGTGGTTAGAGTGTTGCAAGTTCGAATCCCCAAACTGACAAGGAAAAGTGTTGCAAGTTCGAATCCCCAAACTGACAAGGAAAAAAAATCTGTCGTTCTGGCCCTGAACAAGGCAGTTAACTCACTGTTCCCCGGGCGCCGAAGACGTGGATGTCAATTAAGGCAGCCCCCCCGCACCTCTCTGATTCAGAGGGGTTGGGTTAAATGTGGAAGACACATTTCGGTTGAAGGCATTTGGTTGTACAACTGACTAATAATGGTGACTTTGACTTTAAGAGTAGGGTGATTAACCCTGGTGTCCTGACTAATTTCCCAATCTGGCCTTCATACCATCATGGCCACCTAATCATCCCCAGCATCCAATTGGCTCATTCATCCCCCTTCCTCTCCCCTGTAACTATTCCCCAGGTTGTAGCTGTAAATGAGAATGTGTTCTCAGTCAACTTACCTGGTAAAATAAGGGTTGAATATTTTTTTAATAAAAATGTAGTGATGTCCTTGTGATGTACTTGTCTATTAATGTTATGTATTATATCATGTTTTATGATTTTTGTGGACCCCAGGAAGAGTAGCTGCTGCTTTAGCAGAAGCTAATGAGGAACTTAATACAGTAAAAAAACATACAAATTCACATGTGAAAACTTTAACGTGAAATCACATTAACTTATCACATTAACTTCACACAAGATCACATTATTACATGTGAAATTCATGTTTTGTCCTGTAAGGAGTATGATATGTTCTTGTCTCTTCACTGCGCAATAAAAGTGACTTGAAAATGTCATGATGCATTGCGAGCTGTAGTGTGCATAATCTCTCGTAATGTGAGTCTTGTTATACCAATGTATCCCAGCATGAGAGAGAAATAGAATCATAGTCCACAGCTTCTACACATTGGCATTAGGATTTAATCTAATCAAAGTGTCTCCATTGAAAGTCATCTCCAGGCGATACACACATTATGTCTACCAGTCAGTAGAGATTCCTGCTGTTAGCATATTCCAATTTGAGCCACCCATAAGTGAGCGACCTACATGCCAAGTATAGACCATATATTGAGTTCCCTACAGGTTATAGAAAAGAGCAGAAGTGTGGAACTCTCCGTTCAGAACCCAGTCCTACTTACCTACAGGTTATGGAACATTTTCTCTTTTATTATTTCTCTAGTAGCTTTCCTCAAGGAGAAAGCTGCCCGTCAAAGATTATAAAACAAAAACACTGCAGTAAATACTACAGTATATAAACAATTTCACTTCAGTATTTATACTATAGTAAACTGTAAATACTACAGTATATTACAGTATACTACAGTAAATACTAGTTCACAAAACACTACAGTGATATAGTATTCCTAACACAGTATACAAAATAGTATTTTTTTGATATGAGTCATATCATAAGAATTGTAATTCGCAACATATCAAACGAAATGGATGATGGACATCCACAAATTAATACACACCATACCAAACGTAACATATCATACTAATTTGTGTGTCCCTGATTTTCGTTGACTATGTTACGTCTACTGAGTCCAGGTTGATATGTGACATTTAAGATCACAATGATGGCCTCTATTTGAAATATAGCCTACTCAGTGTTGCATAAAAAAAAAAAAAAATGCACAGTAGAAAATGACAGACAGGAGCAAGTGCTGCTGTTCAGTCAATTGAGTACAACCTCACATTAGAGTAAAATATCAAGGATGACGGTAGATGTCTAATTATTATTGAAAGCACTATAACTGCCTTTGCTCATTAAGGAAATGATCTGGCCTATTTAAACCCTTATTGTTTACACTGTCTCATTAAAGGAGAAGTTTACTTTTTTACAACCAAATTTGTATTTTGGATGTAAACGGCATGTTATTGAAGTGTTATTGAAATTTGACTTGTTTTTCAGAAACAGACCCCGACCAGTGAGTGACTTCCTCATCCCCGTTCTGCAGTATTGGGGCTAAAATATACAAATGACCAAAAGCTCCAGAAACACCCAAATGCATGCTTTTAGAAACTGAAAACTCTCGAAATTGTGTCATTCTGAACTTTTAGTTGCACAAAATTGAATATATAGTTGCGGATAAAGTTTAATGTGTACAACATCAACAACATACATATGTTTTATTGTAAATTGTCACAAAAAGAAAGTCCAAAATTTGGCAAATACCATTAAAGAAAACGTTACTGTACTGAAACAAAAACAATCTTTTGTCTTCCAAGAGAACAATTCACTGTATAAATTACTGTATAAATGATTCCTTATAGCCTAGTTCATTAGAAACATAATATGATTAATGTCACTACACAACTTCATCCAGTAGTGATAAGTAGTGATATTAAGATCTGTATCAAATGCATCTTCTTAAAAGATCATTGAAAGACATTTGAAGATGAGCAACAATTGTATTGTCCTTCTTCAATGTTTAATTGAAGATTAGCTTTCAGTCTATTGAGTACACATGTACAGTAAACACACTAATCCACATCTTGAGATGTTTACGGTCACAGCACACACACAAAGCAGGTCGTCTGCAAATGCACGTTCCCAGCTGAAACAGTTTAGAGGAGTTTGTGCATATATTATGACGACATTTTGTGACGGCTGTTCTGATACAAAAATCTTGAGACCAGCCAAAGTCTACTCCCCCATCCATGACTGGTCAACTTTAGGGATTTTTCAATAGTCTTTGTTGTCATTTAAGGAGAGATGACTTGGTTTCATGCACATTTTTAATTGAGAAATACTGCACCAAACATCTTAGTTAGATATAAAATCGTGTAACAACGATCTCCTTGGCAAAAATGTCAAAATGAATGACTGATTTCTTGAGTTATCTTAGATTCATTCTGACTTCTGAGGATGTGTACACTGGCTATGGCATCTAAAAATTACCAATCAGTACTATTGCCGCTTCTCGTTTTTTTCAAGCAAAGGGCTTTTAAGGGAGTATGCAAGCACACTCATTCAGTTCGTCTATCCAACTTCGACTAACCGCCCGCCAAGACGAAGCATCCTGACGCCTTTATTCAGACTCATATTATTAGGTGGTCTCAAATAATAATAAATTATTATAATAATTCGTAAAGTATTCAGACCCCTTGACTTTTTCCACATTTTGATAGATTATAGCTTTCTAAATTGATAAAATTGTTTCCCCCCTCATCAATCTACACACAATACAAGATAATGACAAAGCAAAAACAGGTTTTTAGAAATGTTTGTAACTGTATAAATAATAAAAAACTGAAAATATAACATTTACATAACTATTCAGACCCTTTACTCAGTACTTTGATGAAGCACATTTGGCAGCATTTGGCAGTGTCTTGGGTTTGAAGCTACAAGCTTGGCACACCTGTATTTGGGGAGTTTCTCCCAATCTTCTCTGCAGATCCTCTCAAGCTGGATAGGGAATGTCGCTGCACAGCTATTTTAAGGTCTCTCCAGAGATGTTTGATCAGGTTCAAGTCTGGGCTCTAGCTGGGCCACTCAAGGACATTCAGAGACTTGTCCTGAAGCCCCCCCTGCGTCAACTTAGCTGTGTGCTTAGGGTCATTGTCTTGTTGGAAGGTGAACCTTCGCCTAGTCTGAGGTCCTGAGCGTTCTGGAGCAGGATCTCCCTGTACTTTGCTCCATTCATCTTTCCCTCAATCCTGACTAGTCTCCCAGTCCCTGGTGCTGAAAAACATCCCAACAGCATGATGCTGCCACCACCGTGCTTCACTGTAGGGATGGTGCTAGGTTTCCTCCAGACGTGACGCTTGGCATTCAGGCCAAAGAGTTCAATCTTGGTTTCATCAGACCAGAGAATCTTGTTTCTCCTTTAGGTGCCTTTTGGCAAACTCCGAGCGGGCTGTCATGTGCATTTTACTGAGTAGTGGCTTCCGTCTGGCCACTCTACCATAAAGGCCTGATTGGTGGTGTGCTGCAGAGATGGTTGTCCTTCTGGAAGGTTCTCCCATCTCCAGAGAGGAACTCTGGAACTCTGTCAGAGTGACCATCGGGTTCTTGGTTACCTTCCTGACCAAGGCCCTTCTCCCCCAATTGCTCAGTTTGGCCGGGTGGCCAGCTTTAGGAAGAGTCTTGGTGGTTCCAAACTTCTTCCATTTAAGAATGGAGGCCATTGTGTTCTTGTGGACCTTCAATGCTGCAGAAATGTTTCGGTACCCTTCACTATATCTGTGCCTCGACACAATTCTGTCTCGGATTGAAATGTCCAACCAATTGAATTTACCCCAGGTGGACAATCAATTTGTAGAAACATCAAGGATGTTCAATGTAAACAGGATGCACCTGAGCTCAATTTTAAGTCTGAATACTTTCTAAAAACCTGTTTTCACTTTGTCAGTATTGGGTATTGTGTGTAGATTGATGAGTAAAACAAATAATGTAATGCATTTTAGAGTAAGACTGTAACATAACAACATTTGGAAAAAGTCAAGGGGTCTGAATACTTTCCGAATGCACTGCATTTATGAACATAAAACTTACATCCTTTAAGTTCCGAGATAGTAAACTTGAGCATTATCATTTGTAGACCATTTTCTTTCTTGATGGCATCCTGGATTGTGGAGAAATGTCAACATGTAACATTTCTGGGAGGCTGTTAAGTTGAATTAAGCAACATGGCCCAACCTTTTACTGAAACCATTTACCAATCATCTATTTATAAACAAGCCCACAAAGGTCAAGTGACAGGGCTAGGGAGAGAGATTATTTGAAATTAAATGAGGATTGGTGGATTCCTCTAGCATAACCTTGACTTGTGTCCACTCAGCAACTTGCTCAGAGACTGGGCTGCTTGCCAGTGATGTAATGGGATAACTATGCAGCCAGGGGTGCTACAACGCAACAGACCCTTACTGTGTGTATATCCCAACCTGTTCTCCACTGTCTTCAAATCCTGTAATATGTGTGTTTGTGTTTCCCTCTCCGCTAAGACACAGACAACTTGGAGACCCTCAAGACGACAAATTACACTAAAGGAAAAGTGCTCTTCCAACCCAACAGAGACAAGAATTTCTACCGTCAGTGATAATCAACGTCAACATGTCCTAAAGTAGAATAGTCACCAGAATTATTGTCTATGCATCCCTAGACGCCAGTGGCAAACCGTGACTATTGTACCTAGGACTTCAGTGGGGATAAATAATTACAACAGTGGCAACAACACAAGCTAGCAAGACTGTGGGAAAACTAGGCTTCTGCTCACGCTCTCAGGAGCAAGTGTGGGTAGCTGCAGCCCAATATGGCGACTGGAGTATGGGCGAGTGGGTGTGTCGAAAAGAGTGGGTGTATGGAAAGCGAATCAGCTAATAGGGCAGGTTTGATTCCACTCAAGACCGTTTTGCGTGGCTGATTGGGCTGCACAACGAGTCGATAAGCCGGCGGCCAGTGCACCGGTGTTGTATCGATGTGTTTCCTACTGGGCAGCTGTATCAACGCAGCTGTATCACGGACGTGTCACAGGCGGTAGCAAACGTGGTGGACAGTCACAGTACAACGCATGAAGCAACAGTACACCCATCATCAGTACTTTTAATACAAAATCAAAAATTGACAATTTTATAACTGAAAATGTATAATTATTTGTGTAAAACTAACAGTGAAATACAACTCAGACTCATCCTCTTGCTTCAAGTCCAAACTCTCACAATATTGTGGTTCAATGTATAGTAGTTGCGGGGTAATAAACAAACAAAAAAGACACTGCTCAATCAAAAGGTCTAACCTATAATAGCAGAGCACTTTCCACAACACCCCTCCTTTCCACACGCACACTACTACCCCCTCTCCTCATGAGTGACGTGTCTAGGCCTTTGAGAAGGCGGAAGTAAAACATACAGTACCAGTCAAACGTTTGGACACACCTACTCATTCCAGGGTTTTTCTTTCTTTGTACTATTTTCTACATTGTAGAATAATAGTGAAGACTTCGAAATTATGAAATAACACATATGGAATCACATTGTAAATTTGCAGTAAAATTTGCAGCGGACCACACTTGTCACTCTTACTCCTGCTCGCTCCCTCCAGCCCTCGATGTCGCTGGTCTACTAACCACCGGTCCTGGCAACCCACATTGCACACACCTGGCAGCCATCGTTAAGCACCACCCTGATTATTCTCCCTTCATATAGCCCTCAGCAGCCTCAGTCATTAGGCAGTATTGGTTTTGGTTCAGTATGCTTCTCCTGTTTACTATTTTCTTCATGTTTATTATTATTAAGCTCACCTTCTGCCCCTACTTCCTGACTCCCTGCGTATACGTTACAGCTCTCATGACTCCATTCTATGGACACCAAAATTATGATCAGCTTCTTTGAATTACCTTGTGAAAGCCTAACACTGTAAGATTGTATTTTATAATTTAGCTAGTCATGTTGGCAATAGAACAAGCTTTCAAATTATGCCCACCTGACTCAGGTTATAATGGGCCATTTTTGGATTGGGTAAACAACAACAGTAATTGTGTAAAGGCGCTGATGCAGGGCTGTGTTCTAAACAAAACAACTACAAGTGTGCTTGCTCTAGTTCTTCAATGGCACAGCTACACTCATAGAAAAAAAGGTGCGATCTTGAACCTAAAACGTTTTTTCTACTATCCCCATAGGAGAACCCTTTGAATAACCTTTTTTTGTTCCAGGTAGAACCCTATTGGGTTTCATATAGAACTCTTTCCCCAGAGTTGTACATGGAACCTAAAAGAGTTCTACCTGGAACCAAAAAGGTTTCTCCAATGGGGAAAGCCAAAGAACCCTTTTGGAACCCGTTTTTGTAAGAGTATAGTTGAAGACTCTTCTTTGAGTCATAAAAGTGCATTGAAATTACTTAGGAATTGTCCATAATTTGAAGAGGTACAGTTGGAGTCAGAAGTTTACATACACTTAGGTTGGAGTCATTAAAACAAGTTTTTCAACCACTCCACAAATTTCTTTTAACAAACTATAGTTTTGGCAAGTCGGTTAAGACATCTACTTTGTGCATGACACGTACTTTTTCCAACAACTGTTACAGACAGATTATTTCACTTATAATTCACTGTATCACAATTCCAGTGGGTCAGAAGTTTACATACACTAAGTTGACTGTGCCTTTAAACAGCTTGGAAAATTCCAGAAAATGATGTCATGGCTTTAGAAGCTTCTGATAGGCTAATAGACATAATTTGTGTTAATTGGAAGTGTACCTGTGGATGTATTTCAAACTCAGTGCCTCTTTGCTTGACATCATGGGAAAATCTATTGTACAAACAATAGTACACAAGTATAAACACCATGGGACCACGCAGCCGTCATACGGCTCAGGAAGGAGACTCGTTATGTCTCCTAGAGATGAACGTACTTTGGTACGAAAAGTGCAAATCAATCCCAGAACAACAGCAAAGGACCTTGTGAAGATGCTGGAGGAAACAGGCACAAAAGTATCCATATCCACAGTAAAAGGAGTCCTATATCGACATAACCTGAAAGGCCGCTCAGCAAGGAAGAAGCCACTGCTCCAAAACTGCCATAAAAAAGCCAGACTACGGTTTGCAACAGCACATGGGGACAAAGATTGTACTTTTTTGAGAAATGTCCTCTGGTCTGATGAAACAAAAATAGAACTGTTTGGCCATAATGACCATTGTTATGTTTGGAGAAAAAAGGGGGAGGCTTGCAAGCCGAAGAACACCATCCCAACCGTGAAGCACGGGGGTGGCAGCATCATGTTGTGGGGGTGCTTTGCTGCAGAGGGACTGGTGCACTTCACAAAATAGATGGCATCATGAGGATGGAAAATGATGTGGATATATTGAAGCAACATCTCGACATCAGTCAGGAGGTTAAAGCTTGGTCGCAAATGGGTCTTCCAAATGGACAATGACCCCGAGCATACTTCCAAAATTGTGACAAAATGGCTTTTAAGGACAACAAAGTCAAGGTATTGGAGTGGCCATCACAGAGCCCTGACCTCAATCCTATAGAAAATTTGTGGGCAGAACTGAAAAAGCGTGTAAGAGCAGCCCTACAAACTTGATTCAGTTACACCAGCTCTGTCAGAAGGAATGGGCCAAAATTCACCCAACTTATTGTGGGAAGCTTGTGGAAGGCTACCCAAAACGTTTGACCCAAGTTAAACAATTTAAAGGCAATGCTGCCAAATACTAATTGAGTGTATGTAAACTTCTGACCCACTGGGAATGTGATGAAAGAAATAAAAACTGAAATAAATCATTCTCTCTACTATTATTCTGACATTTCACATTCTTAAAATGAAGTGGTGATCCTAACTGACCTAAGACAGGGAATTTTTACTAGGATTAAATATCAGGAATTGTTAACTGAGTTTAAATGTATTTGGCTAATGTGTACGTAAACGTCCGACTTCAACTGTATGTGGCCACTTGGAAACACCAGTTAGACCTCTCACTTAAATCCTTGTAATTCTTTGGTCTTATGTTGCACAGTCCCCAGATTTTCCAAGAATATGCTGGCCTTTCATCAAGCCGCCTGTATTGCTGGCCTTGTCTGCTTTTTGGAAAGTCTGAGCCTTGGTCGAAAGGTGGGTACAATGACCTGAAGAACATAGATTGTTCAGCTAAATGGCAAAACAAAAGCAGGGAGCATACATATAAATGCCCACATCAGATTCAAGCTTCTGGGAAAAAGCTGCATTGATTATGACGAAGGTCTGCGTATTTAAACTGCGCAACACAACGAGAAAAAGTTAGAAGAAACAGGGATGTTTCTAAAGCGGCTTAGCAACACCACTGCGTTTTTGGGCATGCAAGAAATTGCCTTTAGAGGACAAGACGAGAGGTAAAGTTCCCGCAAACAAGGGAACTACAAGGAGCTTAAAGAGGTAATTGCACGCTACGATGCTTTACTTGCTGAGCATATCGAACTTTCAAATGTCTTTTATGGGATGTCGAAAACTATTGTGAATGATTTGATAGCTTCCATCGCATCATCCATTAAAAGTTAGAATAAAGAGAGATCTTGACCCAGCGCATATTTTCACGACCGCTCAAGTAAGCGTTCCACTTTCCTCCGATATTTATTTAGCAAAGATGATAACACAATAACTCCGGTCAGACACAAGCAAAAACTCAGGCTACAAAAAGCCTAGGCTATACCTAAACATCCCATACAGCATGTCAGAAATCTGTATGGGATGAAAACGAGACAATGTTAAGGAAATCCCCAAGTGAAGGAAATCTGCTTTTGTACTGCCTCTCCTGAAAGGTGGCGATCCTTCGCTACTTGACAATTATCGACCCATATCAAAATTGTCTGTACTGTCAAAGGTACTGGAGTCCTTAGTTAGTAGGCAGCTAAAGGCCTATTTCCAAAAAAACAACATATTAAATGGAATGCAATCAGGTTTTAGGTCTGTCCACAGTACTGTTTAAGCAACATTGAAGGTTTTAAATGACATTCACTGTGCTCTTGATAAGAAGTTACATTGTGTGTCTGTCTTTATTGATTTGTCGAAGCCTTTTGACACCGTGGACCATGCTGTGTTAGTGTAAAGGTTAAAATGTTGTGGAATTACTGGTCATGTTATAGATTGGTTTATAAATTACCTATCAAATCGTACACAATGTGTAATGGCGGATGGTTGTAAATCTGAGTCCATAGAAGTGTGCTCAGGTGTTCCGCAAGGTTCTATTTTGGGCCCACTGTTGTTCATTTTGTATATCAACAACATTGTGGATCTTATTGAAACAGCGGATGTTCATTTTTATGCAGATTATACTGTTCTTTATTCAAGTGGTAGTAGTTTAACTTTAGCTTTTGAAAATGCCCAAAGAGCATTTAACATCATACAACAGAATCTGTATGATTTAAAGCTGGTTCTAAATTCGTGTAAAACAAAATGCAGGGTATTTTCAAATGCCAGACATGTTACTAATCATGTCATTGCTACATTGGCTGGACATACTATAGAGCAAGTTAAAGTGTACACATATTTGGGTGAGTGGGTTGATGATAAGCTGAGCTTCACTGTGCATGTAGAGAACATGATAAGGAAGCTCAAGCTGAAAATAGTTTTTTATTACCGGCATAAGGCTTGTTTTTCTTTTGAGGCCAGGAAGGAACTGGTACAATGTACATTACTGGCGGTTTTAGATTTTAGTGATGTTATATATATGCAGGTCTCAGCCACTACCCTGAGAGCACTTGATTCAGTGTATCATGCAGCCCTCAGGTTCATTTCAAATTGAAAAAAAGTCTAACACATCATTGTGAACTCTACAGCGCTGTTGGCTGGTCGTCATTGACCTTGCGTATGCTTAAACACTGGTATACACGGATTTATAAGGCCATATTGGGTAAAATGCCATTTTATCTCTGTTCTTTTTTTAGTCAGGTCAGTAAATAAATATCAATTACGGTCTCATTCTCATTTGCTTCTAACAGTACCAAAAAGTAGAACAGGTCATGGTAGAAATAGTTTTAATTACTTAGCTCCGTGGTCCTGGAATTCTCTCCTGAACATTTAAAAATGTGATGATCTAGTTTCGTTGGTGGAGTTTAAACACTTGATTGATGTATATATCATGGAAAGTGTAATTGTTTTTAGGTCAGCTGTTTTTAGTCAAGACGTAAAATGTTTTTGTTGTACTGTATGTGTGTTTATAGTTGTGTTTCATGTTGTATTAATGTATGTAAGTTGTTTTGTCTGAAACATTGTTCCCCCTGCTGCTATTGGACCAGGTCTCTCTTGGAAAAGAGATGTTATCTCAATGAGGAAAAACCTGTATAAATAAAGGTACAATTAAATAAAAATTTTTAAATAAGAGCAGCTGCATACAGCCTGTGCGCCCTGTGCATCTGGACAGGCTAAACTAATTGGTAACATTATGTAATAGTCCATTTGTGTGTCAGGAGAAAATGTGAATGTGATGAAATTTAGTTTATAATCGAAATTGGGCTTGCTAGGCTGCCTACACGTTTTTAATCCGAAATTATTAACTGGAATAAATCAATCATTGTAATAGTGATGACAGATGTGAGTAAATGTTTTATAAGGCCTACAGTTGCATACGTAGGCCTGCATGATGCAAACATGCATAAAGCCAGCTCAGCCCTGTTAGTTATTTTGTCTATCAGTTGTTGTCTATGTGTTTGGGTAGAGGAAATCCCTCTCCTAATCTAGTCTAAATATAAATGATATGAACAACTATAAGGTAGCTGCAGTTTGACAGGGTTTTCATTCCCCCCCCCCAGGAGGTAAAAATTGCCCACCGCTCTGGGACCTATGGTGCCACCAGTCTGCTTGCAGTTGTCAGTTATCGTCAGGTATGTGGACGATCAGGGCTTTGTTCAGGAACGTTTCTTGGGCTTTGCCATGTCAAGTGGGCAAGTTGTGCAGTCTGTGTTTGACTTTATGAATGTTGAGATGTCTGAGTTTAACTTCATAGAGAAACTTGTTGTCCAAACCTACGATGGCACAGCTGTAATGGAATGTATCTGCTATTTGTATTTACAACGAAGTCCCCTCCTGTTCCCTGACTAAGAGGTGATGACTACTCCACTCCACTACCATTGTCAACTTTCTCCTGACATGAACTGAAGCTATGTCTCATGTGCCCGCTCATCCACTGGCACATTGAATGTCTCCCCTCCAAGCACTGTGAGTGCCCCTATACATTTTCTCTCATTACTTTATGTAGAGTCAATCACATACACAAACACATTCACATTATTACACATCAAAGATTTTACTCCTTGCTTGGACTAACTCATTCTTAGCTCTTTTGTCTAACTGTGTGTGTAGTGTGTTGTGTTATTGTTTTTTGTCTTCCAAGTCAAATCCTGTCCTGCACTGGTCAAGCCTCTGAACACTTCAATTTATGCCCTATGTGCTCATTCAATCCCTGCTGTGTTACCTTTACAACACTGTGTAAGTAGCTCTCTCATTCCCATTCCCCATTGTACTATAAATGTCTTAATTAAATGCTTTTAGGTTAAAATAATTAGTATTTGATGATTTTTTAAACACACTTTGTAGTCTCCGTGCGTTCCGCGCCTATTCCGTGGGTCTCCCATCCTCCTCAATCTTTCAATTCACCAGCCTCCACTGGTCTTCACCTTAAGTCTAATAATTTTCCCATAATCTTTTTTTAATTGCTACCATGGTTATGCATAATGCTTTCCATATTTCTTTTGTAAGAAACATTTAAATTTAGCCCTATTCATAAAGGCCAATTGTGTAAGATGTTAAACAAAAACTATATATAATTTTATAAATCCTTAGGCCTTCTCTGAGGGCGTGTGAATGTGTGAGATGGGAGGTGGCTTGGCTAATGGGCTTTAGTTTATATGGGATTCTCAGTAGCTACTTCTCAGTACTGTAGCTGGTGTGTGCGGATTGACAGCTGATTGCCCTGTGGTTTTAATCTTGTTAGGGATTTTTAAATGTGCTGTGTCGACTCAGATCTGGAGATAGAGCGCTGCTCATCCTTTGTGTGCAAATTCCAACAGTCCAAAAAAAAGAAGCACAAAGGGCCCCATGGTGATTTCGTTCCCGTGTCAGCACCCACCCAGGGACCCCTCGGCATGAAGCAGGACGGGAGGGACATACTATGACTATGCACAGGGGCCAAAAGGGTCCTTCTTTAGACCCCCAGTCTCTCACTTCTCTACTCTATTCAGCTTCAAAGGGCCCCATAAGGAGCCTCAAGTTCAAGTCTGAAAGCAGAGTTGAGGAGCCAATCTGTACATTCTAACTGTTTTGAGTCAAGCAGGCTAAATCTATCAATAGCCATTGAAAACCATACAAAGGGTCTATGGATGTCAGAATGTTTCTAGTATAGCATGACACTCTGACATAACGTCTGCTCATAACGACTGCCATCAGTACCATGAAACTGCAGCTGCCCTACTGCCCATGTGGACATGTTACATACCTGAACTTCTATATTTAACGGAGCAGTGCGTTTTTCCATTTCAACACAATTGGCTGTCCATCCACATATTATTCCACACTTTGCTGAGTAGATGAAGCATCTATGTGGATATGATCTACCTCACCCACCCTCAGGTGCAGGGTATTACCATAGCAGAATAACTTTTGCCAATTATACCTATCAGAACAGTAAAGTATGTATTAATTTTACTTTGATGTTTATCTGATTTATATCAGCTCAAATATGACAGACCTACCTTTACAGTGCCTTGCAAAAGTATTCATCCCCTTTGTGTTTTTCCTATTTTGTTGCATTACAACCTGTCATTTAAATAGATTTTTATTTGGATTTCATGTAATGGACATACAGAAAATAGAAAATAAATTGGTGAAGGGAAATTGAAAAATAACTTATTTTAAAAAATGCAACAAAAAAAAGACAAAAAAAGTGTACAGTGTAAGTTGGAAGTTTACATACACATTAGCCAAATACATTTAAACTCAGTTTTTAACAATTCCTGACATTTAATCCTAGTAAAAATTCCCTGTCTTAGGTCAGTTACGTACACCACACTATTTTAATAATGTGAAATGTCAGAATAATAGTAGAGAGAATGATTTATTTCAGCTTTTATTTCTTTCATCACATTCCCAGTGGGTCAGAAGTTTACATACACTCAATTCGTATTTGGTAGCATTGTCTTTAAATTGTTTAACTTCGGTCCACGTTTTGGGTAGCCTTCCACAAGCTTCCCACAATAAGTTGGGTGAATTCTGGCCCATTCCTCCTGACAGAGCTGGTGTAACTGAATCAGGTTTGTAGGTCTCCTTGTTCGTACACACTTTTTCAGTTCTGCCAACAAATGTTAAATAGGATGAGGTCAGGGCTTTATGATGGCCACTCCAATACCTTGACTTTGTTGTCCTTAAGCCATTTTCCACAACTTTGGAAGTATGCTTGGAATCATTGTCCATTTGGAAGACCCAGGCTTATTGGCGGTTAAAGTCTGTGTGTGATGATGTAGTGCACGTAAAAAGATTCCATCGCATTTTCAACTCTACTGATGGTTTTCTAACACGTGCACTCTAGTCAATAGCTTGCAGATACAGTGCGGTTATAGCCTACATGATGCGATTATTATGGACAAAAGAGTAAGATTATTTAAATTTGTCAGACGGCAGCCAAGCATCAATCATCATGTCACCAGAATATTTATTGGAAAGGAGCATCAAGGTCATCACCTTGCGCTTTCACCACCGTGTGAAGTTTATCATAGCTTATAATATCTGTAGCCTAATAAACTGTATGCTTATCAGAGTCGTAGTGGGAGAACCACACAACATGTCATCGCTTGACTCCAAGTTTACTTTGATATGATGGTTATTATATCAATATTTAATTTCCAACGCCATTTCTCACATTAAGAATTTTACAGACACAAAAAGGTCCCACCTTGTCCAGTGTATTTTGTTATGTTGACATTTGGAAAGTTTACCGACAAATTAGCTATTTCCATCAGGCCTGTCCTGACTTTTTTTATGCAGCATGTACTTTACACGCATTGTAAGGTTGGATGGAAACCTGGTTACTGTGATTGTTTTCAATTAAAAAGGTAAATATGAAACAAAAATAGCCTCTTAGCAAACTGCAATTTCTCAAGTAATAATTTTGCTAGGACTGTCTGGGAGTGGGGAGGGGAACATTTTAAATTAGCTGGTATTGGCAGAGAGATTTGGAACTTATTGGTATATTAACTAATTTACTGCATGGTAATGTCACCATGGAAGGCCAAAAATTCATCCCACCAAAACAGGCAGAAAATGTTCAAACAGCTCTTACACTAAACGGGTATTATCATAATTTTCACAATTTCACAGTATTATTCCAACCTTTTATCATGGAAATCTATATAAAACACAGGTAAATCAAGTTTTTGACTGCACTAGGTCTTTATAGCAGAGTCGTTCCTGACTACTGTAAATCATTTGTCTGACCCCATAAGCCGCATTCTGTTCCAGACACATCCACAACAACAGACATACATCAGGTCCCACGGAGAGGGAGACACTCACAGAGATAGAGACAGGCAGGCCAGGCAGCGCGATGACAATGAGTTCTGACGGATATTAGACAAGCGTCCTCAGGGTCTGCTGGCCTTGTGTTGTGAGTGACCATGGATGTCTCTTCAGGAGGGCCTCTTTCTGGATAGATGACCCCCTTCAGACAGCCCCTAATTCATATCATACTGGAGACCACCATGCTGTAGCCTGCAGTCTCACCAGGACAGTGTTATGGGGTTTTGTGAAAGCTAAATATACTGCTCTGTAGGCTTCTTACTGTGGCAGTTCAATTCGGTATGATGCATTGCATTGACACCTAATTGTTGTCAGTTATAGTGCTCTTTGATGCCTCAGGGGAGGAGATATGTTCCATGATAGCTGTGTTGTTATCCGTGTTAGCTGCTAATTGGCAATCAATTTATCATGTACTGTATACACACCAATTCTGGGTACATATTAGCGGTACATTTAGGTTACTAGGAACTACTGCAGTTAGTAGTACGGCCATAATCATAGCGTGTATAAGGACATAATTAGCTGGTCAACATTGTTCCCTGTTGACCTTTCTATATGGTTTATCATTGTGCAAACAGAACATAACAGACTTACACTGGTTATAGTACAAACACTGACTTACTGTACTCCAGTGTCGTTACGTCTAATAACCACGCGTGTAGGACATGTTAATCTACCTCAATTATCAAGTACTTAATTACTCCAATCACACACTCTGTTAAAGGCGAATGGACAGGAGGACACCGATTTAACATGGAAGCAGAATTTGTCATTTTCAGTCAGATCCTTTCAGAGACTGGGGATACAATCCAAATGTCATCCTATTCCCAATATATGGTGGACTACTTTTGACCAGTGCCCATAGGGATCTGGTCAAAAATAGTGCACTATACAACTAGGGTGTCTTTTGGGATGCAGTCATGATCTCTTGTTAGAGACAGGAAATGAGAGCTCAGCCAGACTCCAGTCCCAGACGATGAGACATAATTTCTGTTGCTTTTCTGTATGGGCACTAGATTCTCAAAGAGTCTCTGAACACCGATACAGTTAACCTCTGGCCAGATGGAAGCCTGCTCATGTTCTGTGTTTGTGCTGTGTTTATTTTGTATTCTTCATTCAATTTTTATTTATAAAAAAATATTGGGGGGAGGCTCTACTGTTTGAAGAGGTAGGGTTTCAGATGTTTTCAGGTTGGGGTGTAGGGTTTAGAATGAAGGTAGAGAGGGGCAGTTCCTCTTGCTGTTCCATAGGTAAGCACCATGGCCTTGTAGTGGATGCGAGCTTCAACTGGAAGCAAGTGGAGTGTGCAGAGGAGTGGGGTGACATGAGAGAACTTTGAAAGGTTGAAAACCAGGCGGGCTGCTGCATTCTGGATAAGTTACTGGCACAAGTGGGGAGCACAGCCAACAGTGAGTTGCAGTTGTCCAGACAGGAGAGGACAAGTGCCTGGATTATAGGACCTGAGAATGACAGGGGTCACGCCAAGATTTTTTGCACTCTGGGAGGGCGACACTGTGGAGTTGTCAACTGTGATGGAGAGGTCTTTGAGCGGGCAGGCCTTCCCCCGGGAGGAAGAGCAGTTCCGTAATGTCGAGGTTGAGCTTGAGGTGGTGGGCTGACATCCAAGTTGAGATATCTGCCTGGCACACAAAGATGCGTGTCTCCTCTACTCCACCTGGGTGTCAGAAGGGGGGAAGGGGAAACTGTTATAGGTTTTATGGTGATGACTAAATGTTTGTACATCTAAGAATATTCCATTCTGAAAATGTATGAGATAGAGATAGGGTTATAAGACAAAATGGTAGTCCAATTAATGTGTGTGTCTAGAAATGAATATTGTGGAGAATGGAACAGGTTGGTACGACTTCATTTAGGGAGTATCTGGGAGAACAAAGAATTCTTTGATTCTACCAGACACATGGCGAAAGGCTCCTGTCCTTGAAGACAGGAGGGATAGTTAAAGAACCGCCCAAGTTTGACCTATGTTGCAAAGATTGTGATAAGGAATGAATGGGTACTGTGGGAAGACACTATTTTCTTGGAAAGGGTGGGGGAAATGGTGGGGCCTTTGTATCTTTGTATTTCAACATTGTACCATATAAAAGACTGTGTACACCTTTTAGAGCTCAGAGCTCTCCTGAATTAAACAATTTACACTTGACCATTGTATACTGGGCTTCTGTCTGTCTTATTTCAACCAGTATCTTACAAATACTGGGTAACAGAGTTTGTTTAATTGAAGTTCAGTTTGTGAACATGAGAACAAAATTTCTATAACAGAAACGTAGTTGAGTGTCATCCACATAGCAATGATGGGAGAGACCATGTGAGGATATGTGACCGACCAGCTCGATGTAGCAACATTTGAAATTGTGTTTTTTACATTGGATAAAAGTAGAGACTCAGAGCTAGAAAATGATATACAATACATTACAGTTGAGGAACAATGGGAAAGTAATTCTGCTTT
This sequence comes from Brachymystax lenok tsinlingensis, assembly GCA_030435695.1. NCBI lineage: Eukaryota > Metazoa > Chordata > Actinopteri > Salmoniformes > Salmonidae > Brachymystax > Brachymystax lenok. The sequence continues at coordinate 35,114,444 of CM059782.1, forward strand.
GAAAGTTGATCAACTTGTCACCTCACCTTTGAGAAAATGGCCCTTGAATGTTTTGGTGATATCTTGAAAAAAAGCTGTGTTAGAAAGGATTACCTACACGTACTGACCAGCTCATGTTATCGACAGACACATGCTACATTTCAGACCAATCCGAACTCATCTCTCTGCATGTCCAGCCCATCCATTATCCAGCCCATCCAGCCCATCTCTCTGCATGTCCAGCCCATCCATTATCTCTGCATGTCCAGCCCAACCAATCATGGCTGCGGGAAGGTTCCTGCTTTTTTCCGTGGCTAAACCAACTAGCCTCGTAATTTAACAATTTATTGTGTTTTATTAAGACACATGTAAGTTCACATGTTCCAGAAGGCTTTTCTGAAAATAAAAACTGATTAATATATATATTTTTTTTGTTTACGTTCAAATGCCTCTCCTGCTAAGTAGTGATGTGCGACATACGCCTAGTTTCCTGAAACGAGTCACATATGACGGAGCTGAGTGACTTGGTGTATAGAGAAGAGGAGCGGGCCTAGAACCGAGCCCTGGGGGACACCGCTAGTGAGAGTACGTGGTGCAGACACAGATCCTCTCCACGTCACTTGGTAAGATTGGCCTGCCAGGTAGGATGCAATCCAAGAGTGTGCATAGCCTGAGACGCCCAGCCTTGAGAGGGTGGAAAGGAGGATCTGATGGTTCACTATGTCGAAGGCAGTGGATAGAGCTAGGAGGATGAGAACAGAGGAGAGAGTCAGCTTTGGCAGTGTGGAGAGCCTCCGTGACACAGAGAAGAGCAGTCTTGGTTGAGTGACCCGAAAATTGTTCTGAGAGAGATAACGAGAAAGTTCATTAGAGACAGAAAATATACAGTTCTATAGTTTTTTATTTTATTTATATTTTACTATTATTTTTATTATTTTTAATTTAACCTTTATTTAACTTGGCATGTCAGTCAATAACAAATTCTTACTTACAGTGACAGCCTACCAGGGAACAGCGGGTTAACTGCCTTGTTCAGGGGCAGAAAAACAGATTTTTACCTTGTCTGCTCAGAGATTTGATCCAGCTTTTGGTTACTGGCCCAACGCTCTAACCACTAGGCTACTTGCCGCCCCAGATGAGTCAAGTGTTAGTTTCTTGAGGAGTCAGATGGGACGCAGCCAGTGGTCAGCAATGCGTTGATGAGGGAACGTCTCCAGAGATGGTCTGGAGAAGGGAGGAAGGAATGGGGTCAAGCGGGCAGGTTGTCGGGGGGCCAGACCTCACTAGTCACAGGATTTCATCTGGAGAGAGAGGGGAGAAAGAGGTCAAGGCGTAGGGTAGTTCTGTGTGAGTGAGACCAGTGGACTCAATAGGCAGAGTGAATGAGTAGCGGATGTCAACCTTTTTTTCAAAGCGGTTGACAAAGTCGTCCTCAGAGATGGAGGATGGAGGAGGGAGGGGGTGTAGGAGGAGGGAGGAGGGAGGGGGTGTAGGAGGAAGGAGAAGGTGGAAAATAGTTTCCTAGGGTTAGACACAGAAGATTGAAATTTTGTGTAGGAAGTGGCTTTAGCAGCGGATACAGAGGAAGAGAAGGTAGAGAGGAGGTAGTGAAAGGATGGTTCTCCGGAAGTTTAGTTTTCCTCCATTTTCTCTGAAATTAAAGCGGTTCACTTCCTGCAAACAGGCGATACAAGTAGTGTCAGGGCCTCTGATCCTGGGCTGACGGTTACAGTACCCTGGCTCAGAACCAAAAATGTTTTGTCCACACTGCAGACGGATATATCAGTCTGCTAATACAGGACTTTTAAAGGCTCAGTGCACAACTTTTTTTGTATTCCATTTCTTTTTTGTTCTGATTTTTCAGGCACCTTCAGCACCGCTACTTCCCGTGGCTATGGTGTGAACCCTTTAGACAGGGAACTGGTAGTGGTAGAACTACTGTATCAGTATTACTGTATACTATATCCATCTTCTAGGGTAGCGCAATCTGACTCATTGAAAGCCATAGCAACATCTGCTCTTATGGTGTCCATATTAGGACAACCTCAGCAGGAGTTGCCTCAACAATGTTCTTTAATTTTACTTTAGGGACATGGAACCTTTTGGGAAATTTGAAGGTAAACGCCCCCCAATTTCTTAGCAATTTATTTAAACACATGCCATTTTTTATTGTTCTGAATTCTGATATTATATTATGTCTTACAGGTCATAAAATATAACTCTTATTCCTTACTTAACCATAGCCATTTTGTTTTACCCACAGGTATTCCCATACTTCACAATAACACAGCATCCATGGTAAGAGGCGTTTCTCTGAACATCTGGACTAAATGGTAACATAGCAGCTCAACTTAAATCCCTTGATGACTGCAATGTGACGGATGTATTGCGAGACCATAACGCTGAGACTTCTGTTTGCAATAAGGACCCGGACTTTCTCGTTTATATTGGAACCGATGGCTTTGATGTGAATGAACACTAGCTCCACAACGCATTCATTAAAAAGTGTAATGCTTTTTTCCTCAAAGTTCATCATCCAGAGGCTAAGAGCAATCCTAACTAGAACCCCTGTGTTGCACTTTCAGGCTTTACAAAGAGCCCCAATCCCCCTAAAAGAGGACAAAGGCCACGTTTTCTCGTAAACACTTGAATTTGGGCCATTTAATGATGCCTGCTCAAATAGCCCCAAACCAAAGTAAATAGCCTAGATTGCTGGTTAATTTATTAGAGACAAATGCCACACTGAGATCAAACGGGTCGTGCTCGCACATAACACATTCAGAGCAATGAATTTCCTGGACCTACAGTCCTCTGCATATTTCCATAAGGGGCATGGGAGGCCGGAAAGGAGTAGCCCGGAGGAGAAGGGGGTACTACGCTCACAAGGTTTAGGTTTTCCTCAGAGAAGCCTGTAAATCAACTAGATGCGTGGCCCTCTGTACTGCACTGTGGCTGGGAACAGGATCGCCAGACATGCAGACTGACATCCAGGACAAGAAGATTACCTATTCCGTGTTGCCATGACAACCACCCTTCACATAACATACAACAGTCCCATGGCGTTAGAAAGACAGTTGCTGTGGAGGTACAGACATACATTAGTATGCATGTACTCTAAGAATACAATCATATGACTCACACACACACACACACACACACACACCCTTACAAAAATGTCCTGCAGGAATTCAACCCTTTGTGAAGGAATTGTGCAGGTGTCCTACAGGAATCCTGTAGGATTGACAAAATCCTGCAGGAGAAGTCCTTGATGCTCCTGACTTGTCCTGCACAAATATGGCAATTCCTGTAGGACCATGACAATTTCTGCAGGAATCCTGAAGGACCGAAACCTGCAGGATTTTGTTATTCCTGCAATTTCAGCATAATTCCTGCAGGATTTTTATATTTTATTGAATATTCAAACTGCTGAAGGATGCAAAAAATTGCTAGTTATATACAAATTATGTGCACTCACCTCCACATACACTTGTACACATACACAGAAATATATTAGGTCTCAATTGAATATACAAATATTTTGATTTAAATAGAAATTGATCATTTTAACATGACTTTCTCTCTGTTTCACTTTTAGTTTGCTTGGACAGTTTCCCCACCACCATGTGAGTTCTCTTCTTTTCCCTTACAGCTTAGACAACAGGGAGCACAGAAAACACACACACACCTAGCATTTCACTTCAATTCTTTACCTTGTGTTTCTAACAGTTTAGCAGAAGGCCACCACACCACATTAGAGTTGGTAAGTGCATGAGAAAGCAATACATTTACTAATTAATCTGTTTCTGATTCTTTGTCTCATTTCCAGCTCCATAAGTCCAGTAGTCTGCTAGTTAAAGGTGAGTAGTTTGTCTTAATACTACAGTATATCATTTGCACTATTGTGACGCAGTTTTTTTATGTAACACACACACAGATGTTCTGCAGTTATATTCTGAACTCTGCCCCTCTCATCTCTCTCCTCTCCTATCCAGTTAAGACAGAGCCTATAAACAACAGTGTGACTGACTACCACATACTGGGCAGTACTGGATAGCCATGCAGGCGGAAGTAACACCTCATAACGTTTCAGCCTCTCATTTCTCGCTTTAAAACGAAGCCTAACACTCACAGATGTTGTTGGTGTACCAGCCATATTAAAACCAACTATTACCAAGTTTACCATTGCAGACATCCGTTTTATCGTCACACCAATACACATAAGCTGTTCATGTGATGTCACCAGTACTCTAACTCTTGTTACAAAATATTCTTTAACCATATTTATTCAAAATCTCATTTTCTTTCTCCTAGGAATCATATTTTATGCAGTGCTGGTGAAATGGACAATCAGACATTGGATAACAAAGTTGCCATGCATTCTGATATATTGTGCTTTCTGTCCATTCTTTTGAAAGAATGCGTATTGTCGTACATTAAATTCTTTGAAGGATGAGGACAGGATCCAGCAGGTTGTCCTACTGGAAAATGGCCCTGGAAATCTTGTGGAATCTTACATACAGTATATTCCAGAGGAGTTTGGGGCCATTTTGGTGTAGGACAATTTCTGCAGGTAGTCCTTCAGGAAAAATCCTGCAGGATTTATTTGAGGACTTTCTGCAGGATTCCTGCAGGATTGTTTTCCTGAAGGACTACCTGCATAATTCCTACAGGATCCTGCAGGATTCATACAGGAATTGTCCTACAGGAAAGCCCCAAGAATCCTGTCCCGAAAATCCTGTGGAATTTCCAGCAGGACTTCTTATTCCTGCAGGATATATATTATCTCTTGTTTCCTGCACCAAATCCCTATTTCAACTTGCATACCGGTACATATTGAATCAAAGTATCTGCCTTTCACAATGCAATATTCACTTTACTTTTGACATGATTTTCTTGTCAATTGTTAACACAATTAACAATCACTTAATCAAACTGCTCAAAACTGATAACAGTAGCCAACTGCTTTACAACACCCCTATTTCTGATGATGTATCCTATGTATGTACGTTATAAGGATAATGAAACTGTAAGACTGACATATTTCTCCACCTGCTCACAACCTGCCATTGGATACAAATTATAAAAAAAACGTTGGGCATGTTATAGTGAAACACTTTATGTACAATTATATTTACCATCTATTGTTCTTTCAGTTTTGAAATGTGCGTCTTGTATTTTTTGCTATTTGATTAAATGGTTGTTAAAATGACTAAATAGGGAGCCTATCATTATCTGATGTACTGGTGACTAAACAAAGTGTTCTGATAGTATTTCACAAGAAAACTTTGATTTTGGATGAATGACTCAGGGGTGAAAGATGTGCGAAACCCCAATGATCAAAAGTTTTGCACAGAAGATAGGTGGCATTACAAGTGTTATCAGTTTAGAGTTTTGTACTTAGAGTTTTGAAAACATACCACTTAAATCTAAAAAAAATTGCCAAAGTGATTGAAATAAACTATGGTAACCAGAGACCCATCACTGGATCCAAGGACTGACCTCTGTGGAACTACAAGAATGTAGAGACACCATGGTGTGGCAGGTGATGGTGGAAGAGGATGCTGAGGGATATACTGTATGAGATATATTAGTCCTGGGTATGAGGACGCCTTGCCAGGAATCATGCCAGCCACACTTCCCTGGCACTCTGCCCAACAGTTCCAAAACAGCTATACCCAAGGTCGCGGTGGAATGTGTGCAACCGTAACGTTAGTTGACAGGAGACTGTAATCCCAAACCAAACGTGCCCGGCGTATATCACCCATCTGAGGCTTGGAGTGTAATCAAGGAGGGATCTTCTATATGGGAATGGAAACTGGTTTGGCTTGGCTGATAATCTTCCTGATTATCTGCATGGGCCCGTATTCAAACAGTCTCAGAGTAGGAGTGCTGCTGATCCAGGATCAGTTTTCTCTTAGATCATAATAAATATGATTATATGGACAGGGAGGACCTGATCCTAGATCAGCAAAAATACAATTGAGTAGGAATGCTGATCTAGGGTCAGTTTTCCCTTTTAGATCATTTATTTTTGCTTTTTTAATTTAACCTTTATTTAACTAGGCAAGTCAGTTAAGATTTGTTTGTATTTACAATGATGGCCTACTAAAAGGCAAAAGGCCTCCTGCGGGGATGGGGCTGGGATTAAAAATAAAATATGCCGCCCAGTGTGCTGATGAGATCTGAGGGCAGCTGTTCTCTCATTGATCTGTCTGTACTTCACCTTGCTCCCAGTCCCCAATGCCTTGCAACAGGAGATCAGTAGCTTAGTGGTTAGAGCGTTGGGCCAGTAACCGAAAGGTTGCTGGATAGAATCCCCGGCAGGTTAAAAAATCTGTCGTTCTGCCCCTGAGCAAGGCAGTTAACCCACTGTTTACTCGGTCCTGAAGATGTCGATTAAGGCAGCCCCCCGCATCTCTCTGATTCAGAGGGGGTTGGGTTAAATGTGGAAGACACGTTTCAGTTGAAGGCATTCAGTTGTAAAACTGACTAGGTATCCCCTTTCCCTTAATAGTGACATCAGTGCAAACCGCTTGGGTCCTGAATGCTCTCCAGTGGAAATACTGTTTAGTGAGAAGCAGAGGAGCACGTCAAGGTTAAAAGCATTGTGTCTCAGAGGGAGAACAAAAATTCAGGAAGTAGGAACTGGGGATTAAGAGGTGGAGGTTTGTGATCATTTCAATTACGTGACCTTGAACCGACTTGTGCCAACTCTGTTTCTCCCGTGACCAAAAGACGCCCTGTCACCTCTTTTGACATTGCTGACCCATCCTTATACTCTGCCTTTACCTTAGTGGTTCAGAGACATGCCTGTCGTGAAAGTTGTCAATCAGGATACGCAGGGAGTCACCCATGTCACGCTTATACTTCACCCATGTCACATTTGTCGACATTCAGATGATGTAATGCTCCTGTAATTATGTGGTGGCGTACCTTATGAAATGTCGAATAACTCACTCCATATGAAGCCTTAACAGTACAGTGCTGTATAATCCCCGTAACCACACAGTAGCCTGCCCTACAGTATGTATCACGTTCTCTAGATTGTAGTTAGTCAGATTCACAGTGTAGCTCAGACACAACATGCCCTCCGCTCAACCCACCCTCTCGTCAAGCCAATTATAAGAAAATGCAATGCCCCGGAGAGGTATATATTTTGAATGAGAAAAAGCTTTAAAGAGAGTGAGACATGGCATTCACATCCTTACTGTACTTACAGTGTAATCTACCCTCTTAGAGCCATGGAGCATATGACCGGTAAAACAACACACAGCTTGGGGTATATAGAATAGGGTACTGGGGGTACCCAAAAATGGGGCGCCCTATAATAGGTTGACCCAACATTAAATGCCAGAAGCAGAAAAAAGATCCATAAAATTCACCTGCCTTGGCATCATCCTTGCCCCAGACAAATCAAACAGCTAGACTGGATGATTTCAATATTCTCTAAAGTATTTTACTGCACATCTACCCCACTGATTCACTTTTTGTATTTATCAAACAAATTCTTATTTATAATGGCAGCCTACCCCAGCCAAACCCGGACAATGCTGGGCCAATTGTGCGCCGCCCTATGGGACTCCCAATCACGGCTGGTTGTGATACAGCGTGGAATCAAACCAGGGTCTGTAGTGATGCCTCTAGCACTGAGATGCAGTGCCTTAAACCGCTGCGCCACTCGGGAGCTTTGATGGACCATTGACCTGAGTGAGGTTAAAGGGAGACTTCGGGATTTTGACAATGAGGCCCTGTATCTACTTCCTCAGAGTCAGATGAACTTATGGATACCATTTTTATGTCTCTGTGTCCAGTACGAAGGAAGTTAGAGGTAGTTTTGCGAGCCAATGCTAATTAGCATTAGCACAATGACTGGAAGTCTATGGGCCTCATTGCCTCATTTCCAAAATCCCAAAGTATCCCTTTAAGGTATATTGATGTAGACTGCATCAGAAATGACACCGTATTCTCTATAAAGTGCACTGTGGGCCCTGGTCAAAAGTAGTGCACTAAATAGGGAGTATGGTGTCATTTGTTCTAGGGAGGAAATTGATTTACTGTACAGTCAGTTCTGACACTTCTTCACAGTCTTTAAAATTTCAAACACTAACCTGACTGAAGGAATGATACAGGGAGGGAACAAAGTATTTGATCCCCTGATGATTTTGTACGTTTGCCCACTGACAAAGAAATGATCAGTCTATAATTTTAATGGTAGGTTTATTTGAACAGTGAGAGACAGAATAACAAAAAAATCCAGAAAAACATGTGAAAAATTTGATAAATTAATTAGCATTTTAATGAGGGAAATAAGTATTTGACCCCTCTGCAAATCATGACTTAGTACTTGGTGGCAAAACACTTGTTGGCAATCACAGAGGTCAGACGTTTCTTGTAGTTGGCCACCAGGTTTGCACACATCTCAGGAGGGATTTTGTCCCACTCCTCTTTGCAGATCTTCTCCAAGTCATTAAGGTTTCGAGGCTGACGTTTGGCAACTCGAACCTCCTCAGATTTTCTATGGGATTAAGGTCTGGAGACTGGCTAGGCCACTCCAGGACCTTAATGTGCTTCTTCTTGAACCACTCCTTTGTTGCCTTGGCCGTGTGTTTTGGGTCATTGTCATACAGGAATACCCATCCACGATCCATTTTCAATGCTCTGGCTGAGGGAAGGAGGTTCTCACCCAAGATTTGACGGTACATGGCCCCGTCCATTGTACCTTTGATGCAGTGAAGTTGTCCTGTCCCCTTAGCAGAAAAACACCCCCAAAGTATAATGTTTCCACCTCCATGTTTGACGGTGGGGGTGGTGTTCTTGGGGTCATAGGCAGCATTCCTCCTCCTCCAAACACGGCGAGTTGAGTTGATGCCAAAGAGCTCCATTTTGGTCCCATCTGACCACAACACTGTCACCCAACTGTCCTCTGAATTATTCAGATGTTCATTGGCAAACTTCAGATGGGCATGTATATGTGCTTTCTTGAGCAGGGGGACCTTGCGGGTGCTGCAGGATTTCAGTCCTTCACGGCGTAGTGTGTTACCAATTGTTTTCTTGGTGACTATGGTCCCAGCTGCCTTGAGATCATTGACAAGATCCTCCCGTGTAGTTCTGGGCTGATTCCTCACCGTTCTCATGATCATTGCAACTCCACGAGGTGAGATCTTGCATGGAGCCCCAGGCTGAGGGAGATTGACAGTTCTTTTGTGTTTCTTCCATTTGCGAATAATCGCACCAACTGTTGTCACCTTCTCACCAAGCTGCTTGGCGATGGTCTTGTAGCCCATTCCAGCCTTGTGTAGGTCTACAATCTTGTTCCTGACATCCTTGGAGAGCTCTTTGGTCTTGGCCATGGTGGAGAGTTTGGAATCTGATTGATTGCTTCTGGGGACAGGTGTCTTTTATAACGGTAACAAGCTGAGATTAGGAGCACTCCCTTTAAGAGTGTGCTCCTAATCTCAGCTCGTTACCTGTATAAAAGACACCTGGGAGCCAGAAATCTTTTTTGATTGAGAGGGGGTCAAATACTTATTTCCCTCATTAAAATGCAAATCAATTAATAACATTTCACATGCATTTTTCTGGATTTTTTTTGTTGTTATTATGTCTCTCACTGTTCAAATAAACCTACCATTAAAATTATAGACTGATCATTTCTTTGTTAGTGGGCAAACGTACAAAATCAGCAGGGGATCAAATACTTTTTTCCCTCACTGTTTTCCCTCACAACATATTTTCGAATGGGAAGAAACTGGTCTAAATTACAGGTATGTAAATCAACAAAACAGAAGGCTTTTAGATGGTTAATTGTGTAAAAGGCAGCTGTTGGATGCAGCTGTTGGAACTCAGCTGAATAATAAACACTAAGGCCAGGGAGATTATCCTAATGCCCCACAAATCCACAGTTATATAATCACAAACGCTTTGATTGTTTTCATTTCTCGCCGCACCTTACCACTTCAAGGTCCATCAGATGTATTTCTATGTATTTCCAACTGCTCTTAAATGCAAGTAAAACTAAATGCATGCTCTTCAACTGATCACTGCCCGCACCTGCCCGCCTGTCCAGCATCACTACTCTGAACGGTTCTGACTTAGAATATGTGGACAGCTACAAATACCTAGGTGTCTGGCTAGACTAAACTCTCCTTCCAGACTCACATTAAATATCTCCAATCCAAAATTAAATCTAGAATCGGCTTCCTATTTCGCAACAAACCATCCTTCACTCATGCTGCCAAACATACCCTCGTAAAACTGACCATCCTACCGATCCTCGACTTCGGAAATGTCATTTATAAAATTGCCTCCAACACCCTACTCAACAAATTGGATGCAGTCTATCACAGTGCCATTGTCACCAAATCCCCATATACTACCCACCACTGCAACCTGTACGCTCTCGTTGGCTGGCCCTCGCTTCATACTCGTCGCCAAACCCACAAGTCTTTGCTAGGTAAAGCCCTGCCTTATCTCAGCTCACTGGTCACCATAGCAGCACCCACCCGTAGCCCGTGCTCCAGCCGGTATATGTCACTCGTCACCCCCAAAGCCAATTCCACCTTTGGCCACTTTTCCTTCCAGTTCTCTGCTGCCAATGACTGGAACGAACTACATAAATCACTGAAGCTGGAGACTCATATCTCCCTCAGTAGCTTTAAGCACCAGCTGTCAGTGCAGCTCACAGATCTCTGCACCTGCACATAGCCCATCTGTAAACAGCCCATCCTACTACCTCATCCCCATACTGTATTTATTTATTTATCTTGCTCCTTTGCACCCCAGTAACTTGCACATTTATCTTCTGCACATCTACCATTCCAGTGTTTAATTGCTGTATTGTAATTACCTTGCCACCGTCCTATTTATTGCCCTATTATTTTCTACTGTATTATAGGCTGTATGTCTGTGTATTCCATGTGTAACTCTTTGTTGTTGTATGTATCAAACTGCTGTGCTTTATCTTGGCCAGGTCGCAGTTGTAAATGAGAACTTGTTCGCAACTCGCCTACTTGGTTAAATAAAGGTAAAATAAACAAATAAAAATGTAAAACCTTGGCATCCTAAACAGCCTTGTCTTTTTGTGGGTTTTTCACATGCAATTCCAATTCAGCAAATTCGATTTTCACATGTGAAAGTTTTTTACTTGTGAATCTGCAAATGTGAGGTGATGTTTTCACTGCAAAATATGTTTGTAATGGAAGTAATTAAATGGTATGGGGGTTTTAAGGTAAGTGGTATGCTGTTCAGCTAAAATAGTGTAACAAATCTTTAATGAATGACAATATGATTTCATTTGACATGATCACTTAGTACTGACTTTTCAATCTGACCCCACCTGGGATTTGAACTAACAACCTCTAGATTTAGGGTAAACTGATCTTTCTGCTGCACCACAAAGTCTCGCAAGGCCCCTACACGTTCATTTAGCAAAATAGTGCCATCTGCACTGCTATTTTAGTTATCAGTTAATCTGACTATTCTCTCATAATTTCTGTGGAGTCGTCTAATGTTGGTGGGTCATATTATTCTGTTTTAATGTTACACCTGAAACATTATGATAAATATAATAGTTTCTTACAAAACTGAGATTTAATTTAAAGTCCAAAGTGTGGGAATACAGGTGAAATCAGTCATTGACACAGACATGATAGCATAGCAGAAAAATCTGAATACTGGGAATCAAGAGGTTGTGAGTTCAAATCTGAGTTGAGGACATGTTGAGACACATTGTTGTTTGCAGGGCATCACTTGGGAAATCTCATTTGAAAAATATTCATTTGTCAATTTGAATCAACATGAAAGGTTATGAAAATCCACATGTGAAATATCATCAAATGTGAAGTATTCCAAAATCACATGTGAAATACAATGTGGACATTTTTCCCGTAAGAGTTCACAGTTGGGTTGCCCATGAAACAATTCGGAGTTCATGCTGTGTGTGCCAAAACGTATGGAAGTGCACATCCGTTTAAAGAAAAGCAGTCAGGGTGCAGTATACTGCATCCAAAATGTTTACTACAGTAATTTTGCAGTGTAACTGCAGTATAACTGCAGTTCAACTGAAGTACACTGCAGTTATTCTGCAATTACTGCGTCCAAAATACCGCAGTCGACTGCAGTTACTGCACATTTACTGCAGTTTCAAAACGACAATATTTTTTATGAGGGCCCTACCTGTTGTGCCACGCTATGCTAAGTAGCCTGGGTACCAGATGCCGCAACACCTGCACTCATGCTCTTTGCTATCCAGAACACATCTGTATCCAAAGAATGACCTGTAATCACCACACAATGAGATGTCAATGTTATCTTGTGTACAACAGAAGAAAAACAACATTTTCATAAATTTAACATACACGCTAAAACCTGCTGTACGATAAGCAGATTTATTCTAGTGGCCAAAAATGTGTCATTGGTTTTAGTCTGTTTTTCCTGTAGCATTATTCCTGTTTGTGCTGGAGACCAGAACACAGGTGCTGTGCATCTGATCCAAATTTGAAGCCTGGTACTGTCTCCTAGCAACAGCACCAGTAGAGCAAAGGCCCACCAGTTAGAAGGGCCGGTGTTATTTATCAGATTCTCCTCTGGCGGTGTTTGGCTGTTTGGGGAGAAAGTAGGCCACTGGCACTGGTGCGGTAGCTGAGCTGTTAGCAACAGAGTGAGATAGAGGGAGAGAGCGATGCCAACCAGTAAAGAGGAAGGAGAGATAGAAACAGAAAGAGAGAATGAGGGAAGACCCTTACAAAAAAAATAGCAGGTTTGAAACTGCTGTAACTGCAGTTGACTGTTCTATTTTGGAGGCAGTAATTGCAGAATATCTGCAGTGTACTGCAGTTGAACTTCAGATATACTGCACTGTAACTGCAGTTACACTGCAAAATTACTGTAATTAACAAAACAGTATTATTTTGGACGCAATATTTGCAGCATACTGCAGTTAGACTGCACTCTAACAACAGTTATACTATACTCTGCCTGCAATCTTTTTTCGTAAGGGGAGAGAGGGAGAGAAAGAGAGAGAGAGGGGGAGGGGAGAGAGAGAGAGGGAGGGAGTGCTAGATACCAGCCAGTGGAGAGGGCGAGAGAGAGAAGAAAAAATAGAGGGGTCAGCGCTAGATGCCAGGCAGCCAGCGGTGTTCTTCCTTGTGACAGGCAGTTCATTGGGTCACTGGGCTAAGGCTGAGCGAGGCCATCTTCCCCATTACTGCTCTTGAAATGCCTCTCATTGCCCAGCCACACACTCGTCGCTATGAGATCCTCCCAGCGGTTGTTTTTCTCAGATGTTGTTTCGATTTTTTTGTGTGCACGTTTTAATGATGAAATGTGCAGAAAATCATAGGAAGATAAAGTATAAGGATCATAATAAGATATAATGATATTTAGGAAGCATTGGCAATAATCAGAATGTGATGCAATCTTACATGTACTCTCAAATATCATCCTATCAGATATATATTTTTGAATCCGTAAATTGCTTTGGCTCTTTTATGTTTGATAAAGAACATTGGCCCCTTTCTCTCTCATTAGGCCCTCTCGCTTTCCCTCCCAGTTGAGATTAGGCCCTTGACTCATGAATGAAGGCGACTAGTCGTGAGAGGCGATCAATCTTTTCTAAATGCTTTCCCCTCCTCATGAATGAGAAGGGGGTAAATCTGAGATTTGGGGTAATACCGTTTGAGCAGTAGAGGAAACTCTTGAATCCCCTGAAATAGAGCCTGTGGATCAGTGAAAGGCTCTAATAAAGGAGAGAAGGTGTAAATTCCCTGAAAAGCATAGGTCTGAGAGAACCAGAGTGACATATATACAGTACAGTAGGTACCTCAGTCTTTATGGGTCTGTATAGGTGTCTAAGTTTAATTTAAATGGATGTCTAAGGTTGGTTGTCGATTCAGTTAGAGTGGGAATACTTTTTGGTCTTTGAAACTGTGAAGCTAAACATATTGTTATAAAAATGTGTCATTGCTCATATTTGTCTTGTCAGATCATGTCAAACTCAGGGCACAGTGGCCTCATTTATAAAAATGTTCTTAGATTTATACTTGAACTTAGTCATAAGATCATTTCCAACGGTGTGCTTACGTTCGACTCATAAAAGATACTGAGCATAAAAAAACCTTGCTTACGCAGGTTCTAAGAAGCCCATTTGTAATTTACGCACCTGTGATCTATAAATCTCAAATTAACTTAAAATTGACAGCACCTTAACGTGCCTCACAATCAGCAATTTCCCCTTATAGAATGCTATCATAAATTAGGATTTAGTTATCAGGATAAGGTAAGACACAAATGCAGACCGTGTCGAAGTAACAATGTTTATTACAGCAACAGGGGCAAATGTACAGGCTCAGGTCAGGTAGAGGTCGGTAATCCAGAGACGGGGCAAAGGTACAGACAGCCGGCAGGCTCAGGGTCAGGGTCAGGCAGAGTGGTCAGGTGGGTGGGCTCAGGGTCAGGACAGGCAAAGTGGTCAGGCGGGCGGGCTCAGGGTCAGGACAGGCAAGGGTCAAAACCAGGAGGACGAGAAAAGAGAGGCTGGGGAAAAGCAGGAGCTGATACAAAAAACGTTGGTTGACTTGACAAACAAGACGAACTGGCAAAAGACAAACAGAGAACAAAGGTATAAATACACAGGGGATAATGGGGAAGATGGGCGAAACACAGGTGAAACAGATCAGGGTGTGACATTAGTCAGGAACAGCCATGGACCAAAAGAGAAAAGCAAACTTTTTGGAAGACGAGATCACGGCAACGGTAAGGGAGATTGAAGGCAACATATTATTCGGTGGACTAAATAGTGGGTTGACAATCAAAGCCAAACAGGTAGCTTGGGAGTGTGTCGCCGCTGCAGTGAACGAGATGGGGCAGCTAGACAGAACTGTGGCTGATGTGAAAAAGTATATGGGGCCTTATATATAAAACAGACTTATGATCAATTTGGATCTTAATTATGACTTAATGCAGAAAACCACGTATAAGTAGTTATTTATAAAACCTTACTTTGATGTGGAAATGATCTTAACTCTATGCAAAGTATAGACTTGACGTAAATGATTTTCCTGCTGGTTATGTATGGCTATTCTTTTTTTCCCTTGCAGTTTAAGGTCAGACCATTTATTTTTCACATCAGCCACAGTTCTGTCTAGCTGCCCCATCTTGTTCACTGCAGTGGCGACACACTCCCAAGCTACCTGTTTGGCTTTGTTTGTCAACCCACTATTTAGTCCACCGAATAATACGTGTTGCTTGTCTTCAAAAAAAAAAGAATAGACAAACAAAACCAGCGGGAAAATCACTTACGTCAAGTCTAGACTTTCCATGTCAGGTTTTATAAATAACTACTTATTCGTGGTTTTCTGCGTAAGTCCTAATTAAGTCAGTTTTATAAATGAGGCCCCTGATCATGACCAATAAAGAGTGGGCAGCCTAATAGTAAAACAATTTTTACAATCCTATCAGGTGACCCTCTCAAAGGTCAAACAAACATCAAAAGCCTGTTAAATGACGGAACATGACAGATACCACCCGTTTTACAGGAGGATTATAATAAGACTATAATAATAATACATTTTTCAAGGACCCAACATCGCTTAACAATTGTATAAAACAAAAACAATACCAGACTAACCATCAAGAAAAATAAACTTTGGGATAGGGTTTGGGGAGTGCTGGCTGGAGTTTAGCTTTGAGGGAAACTCTTGGGGGAAGTGAATAACAGTCTCGGCATTGTTCCTTAGGCTGAGTGGAAGCCAGGATCAAAGTCCATGAGTATACACTGTCTATTATAGCATTGCAACATAGTAACCATAACCCTATACAGTAGCCTTGAGCGCTGTTTTCTTTTAACAAGTGGCTGGTTCCGATGGATGACCAATACCTTGTCTTCCATCTATCTTGGCGTTTGTGGTCTATGGTACTGATGCACTGTATCCTATAGTTCTGGGCCCCTATTCATACACTCTTAGAAAAAAAGCTGCCCCCATAGGAGAACTCTTTGAAGAACCCTTTTTGGTTACAGGTAGAACCCTTTGGGTTCAATGTTGAACCCTTTCCACAGAGGGTTCTGCATGAAACCAAAAAGGTTTCTACCTGGAACCAAAAAGGGTCCTACCTGGAACCAAAAGGGTTCTCCTATGGGGACAGCCGAAGAACCCTTTTGGAACCCTTGTAGAGTGTAGTGTCTCAGAGTAGGAGTGTTGATCTGATATCTATCTATACCAGCTAAGTAAAAAGAGTTCAAATGTGAAGCCTATGCAGTCTATGTAGATAAGCGAGAATACAGGAACACTAAAGCACATACTTCATGCTTGGCTATCAAAAGGATGGAGGAGATGCTTGAATGTTCAAGCTTCCATTTCAGGTACATTGGAGTTTTGTAAGCCTATGGTGAATGATGGGGACAACTTCATAAGATGTTAGAGTCGAGAGGCAAGCGAGTTTGATATACAGTATAGCAGAAATATATACAGGACATTTTAATATATGGGTTTGTGGAAAAGGGATGGGCGAGTGTGTGAAAAATGTGTTGAATTCACAGTTCTCTCTATGGTGAAACATATATGAAACGTGTTTTGACAATCACGACTATATCAATTACTTACACTGTATCCGACAGGAAGTGCCTGTCTCTCTCACAGCTGTGTTTTGATGTTCTGTGTACAATACAGTAGGTTAGTGGTCTGAGTGTAAGGTCTCCATGGCCTCTCTAGCCTCTCCATCTCGAGCCAATAACTCAATGCCGGTCAAGCAGAGTGCTCAGTGATCTGTTCAGTTACTAGCCCATTGGGTGCATCCCAAATGGTACCCTATTCCCTACATAGTGCACTACCTTTGACCAGAGCCTTATGAGGAATAAGATGGCATTTGGGACACAACCCTAGTCTCCCACCACACTACATTACTACATGGCCTCTCATTGCCAGGGCCTTTTCCACTGGCTCTTCTTCCGGCAGATAGCTATCTGTGTTAGACCACTCTGTTTCAGAGCCTGTTTAGTAAACTCTGGCGCCCCATGTGCGGTTACAGTAACAGATGTTACTCTTTCCATGAGGGGCCTCATAGGGTCACACAGGCCACACACATAACTGGTCAGCATGCATCAAAATAACAATGTAATAAGACCATTGCAGTCCATCGTGTACCGTTCAAAAGTTTTGGGTCACTTCGAAATGTCCTTGTTTTTGAAAGAAATACAATTTTTTTGTCCATTAAAATAACGTCACATTGATCAGAAATACAGTGTAGACATTGTTAATGTTGTAAATGAATGACTATTGTAGCTGGAAACGGCAGATTTTTTTATGGAATATCTACATAGGCGTACAGAGGCCCATTATCAGCAGGACAACAGTTTTCAGCTGTGCTAACATAATTGCAAAAGGGTTTTCTAATGATCAATTAGCCAATTAAATTATAAACTTGGATTAGCTAACACAACGTGCCATTGGAACACAGGAGTGATGGTTGCTGATAATGGGCCTCTGTACGCCTATGTAAATATTCCATCAGCCGTTTCAGCTACAATAGTCATTTACAACATTAACAATGTCTACACTGTATTTCTGATCAATTTAATGTTATTTTAATGGACAAAGCATGTGCTTTTCTTTAAAAAACAAGGACATTTCTAATGGACGCCAAACTTTTGAATGGTAGTGTATGAAGCAAGGAATTGAACCCTTTTTTGTTCTATCCAGCCTGAGTACAAACTGACCAATAATGTTTAGGGTTAGAGAATGGATGTCATTTTGTACGGTATGGCAGTTGAGCTCAAGTCGTTTTCAAGAAGCACATCATATCAGTTGTTTATGCAGTGTCATGAATGAGCAACATGATACAATGCTCAACACCATAACATCTGATAAATTATACATAATAGTAATTCACAAAGCTATGGTCTCATGTAGGCAACTAGTGAGTAATTGAGTTGCTGTCATCACCTGATGGATCTGTGAGGTGCCATGAGGTGATGCGGAGCATATGATTGGACAGTCAGATAAAGAAGAGATAAGGAGCTGTAGCTGCAGCTCCTTATCTCTTCCTGTCAGGGGAAGGCAAGCATGTCATTTAAAAACACAGGAGAAAGGTAGACACAACACCAGACCTGTGTAAACCTGAAAAAAAGAGAACATGTGGTTACTCATACTCTACCGGTAACACTATTTCCTGCCCTGCTTTTCCTGTCCCTATGACATTCACTTTCTACACAAACCAAAGCTTTTAACTTGAAGCTCAGACACTGCATAAGAGATATCCCTTTCTACGTGAGATGACATTGGTTTCACACACGAACGTAAATATTTGTAACCAATTGCCCCCATTCCGTCTGCTAGCTCTCACTAAACAGGGAGGCTCAGCTCGAGGATAGGAATTGATACAGACACAGATCTGATACACCCGCTGCCTGAGAAAGGGAAGGGATACCTAGTCAGTTGCACAACTAAATGCTTTCAACCGAAATGTGTCTTCTGCATTTAACCCAACCCCTCTGAATTTGAGAGCTGCGTGGAACAGCACCCAGGAAACAGTTGTTTTGGGGTTAAATGCCTTGCTCAAGGGCAGAACGGCAGATTTTTCCACCTTGACAGCTCAGGGATTATAAAACCAGCGACCTTTCGGTTACTGGCCCAACGCTCTTAACCGCTAGGCTACCTGCCTCCCACGGTTGACTTCGCAGATGGCATGTCGGCTGCGACGATCAAGGAGGCACACTGCACTGCATTATTCATGTGTGGTGGTGGGGGAGGGATTTGATACGGTGGCATGCAGAGTTGCAAGGGCGCAGACGGATTGAAATGTGCAGAGGGGAGCTCATTCCCCTCCCTTCCCAGCAACAGGGAGTGGACAGTCATCACATTACACTCCAGCCACTCGGGCTGCGTGGGAGCTGCAACACTCTCCATCACACCTACTGTCATCATCCACTGGTTCTGGCACTGTGTGGAAAGTGAGACAGCATTTTGCTGGGGGAAAATTATATTGGTATTTTCCGATACATATTCACATTTTATTTTATTTATTTTTATTCGTGACAACACCCCAATTTTTTTTTTTTTACAAAAAAATCCAATTGATACCTAGGTTATTGCCATAGTATACTGCAATGTAGAGATGTCCTAAAGTACAGCCCAGACATTCTAATACCCAAAGTACATGCATCCTATCCACCCTCAATGAGCTGAATCTGAAAATCAATACCATTAATGGATCTCCATAGTTCCATAACAGACATTTATGTGAACTTCTTTCATATGGCTGTTGGTTACTGTAAGTGCAATAGATTATCAGTGGTAGGGTGGGGAGAGGGTTGTTTTCAGCAGTGGTGAAGTTAGCCTGGCCTCGCTAACCCCTAGAGACAGGTTTATCATACGAGCTAAGTCAGTGTTTTCCCAATGCAGTGGAGGGGAGAGGCCAGAGGAAATGTGTTATAGTCAGCACCTCTTCCATTCTGGGTGAGGCCAATTGACTGACATACAGAAGCCAATACTGGTGCTACTGCTCCATCTGCAGGCCCAGGTTACATGCATGGAGTGTAAAGTGTGTGTGTGCGTGCGTACGTGTGTATATGCGTGCATGCGTGTGTGTTTGAGAGGGAGAGACAGAAAGAGAGAGGGGGCGGGGTAGGTACAGTAAGAACACACTTTTCCCCTTTCTCGTCAACTGGACAAAACAAATAAACTTCCATTATTATAATTAACATCACATTATAGGGAAACAACTTTGTGAGGAGTTGTTTTTCATAAGAAGGGGGGATCTTGCATACACGTACAACCAGGCCAAACCATGCTTGCCACTACCCAAGCAAAGAATAGATAGATACTCTATCATTATGGCTTGGATGCCATCATGCCAAGGACAGTGAATCCCCAATGAATACATTACATGAAAACTTATTTACCTCCTTACAAGAAACAAGAAGAAACTAGAACAGCGTTTCCCAACTCCAGTCCTCCAGTAACCCCAACAGCACACATTTTTGTTGTAGCCCCGGACAAGCACATGATTGTCAGCTAATCATCAAGCCCTCAATGAGTTGAACCAGGTGAGCTTATCTTGGGCTCCAACAGAAATGTGTGCTGTTGGAGGTACTTGAGGACTGGAGTCGGGGAACACTGTACTAGAACAACAAGAATCTAAAACGCCCATCTGTTATTTAAAACTGAAATGCTTCTAGGAGACATGTATGGTTATTTTTCCCTGGAAAGAGAAAACAGCAGAGACAGTGGATGAATGGCATGGCAGTGTGACAGCCAGGGTTGAACCCGGCTCCACTCTAACCTAATGAAATATGAGTTAATGGGGGAAAGAGCAATGGTATTAAGGGTGGACATAAAATTGAACAGCGTGGGCAGTGCTAGATAACTACTGCCATGGGGATTGATTACAGTAATGTGATCAGGGAGGAACAGCTGTGCTGCCCTGAGCTCTCTCTCACTTACTCTCTCACAACAGAGCAGAGTACCACATGGGTCATTGTCATGGGAGAACTGTGCTGCCCTATTCCCTATATAGTGCACTACTTTTGACCAGAGCTCTAAGGGCCCTGGTCAAAAGTAGTGCACTATAAAGGGATTTTTTATTTTTTTTTCACCTTTATTTAACCAGGTAGGCACGTTGAGAACAAGTTCTCATTTACAACTGCGACCTGGCCATAGGGAATAGGGTGCCATTTGGGACATACCCCTGAAAACTCTGAATACAAGTGCTGGATACTATTTGGAAATAAAGTGTTGACATAACATGTTGGCCTCAGAAATTATACAAAATGATTTATATAGCAATGTTGTATTACTAAATGGAACAACTAAGTTAAATAAAAAATATTTAAATAGCACATACTGTATTGTTATCGTAAATTCACTGTCTTCATTTGCTACACTGCCTCGTAATTGCATTGTTGGTCTCAATTTAAGACAGTATAATGCTACCCTATTTTCTCACACTTCCCCTTTGTGGTAGCTTGGAATTTTTCACAGAAACTGTACCAGTACAACAGGTCCTACCAGGACCACCACTGAAACGGAAGGCCAAAGTGAAACATCTGATTGGCTGGGAGAGAGCCCACCCTGGGAGATTTCACACACCCAGACATCTCATTCGGATGTTCCATCAGACTTCTCAGTATTGAGACTAACCTCCATTTTGGAGTACTCAACCACAGTTGCACAGTCATCAGGGGTCTCACTAGGATTTATGCCTTCCAGACTGACAGTAAACGGTTGCCTGCCCTTCTGAACCAGACACTGAGGAAGTTGGTTTTGCCACTGTAACAGAACAGGGCTGTAATCCCAAATGTCATGCTATTCCCTAATACAATACACTACCTTTGATCAGTGCCCATATGGCTCTAGACAAAGGTAGTGGACCATATAGGCCAGGGCTGCCCAACCCTCCTCCTGGAGATCTTCTGTCCTGTGGGTTTTCAGTCCAACCCTTGCGCCTTGCGTTTCACCGGGTAGTGTCGGGAGTGGGGCGCTGGCGCACCACCGCTCCCTAAGAAGTTATTAATTAAGCATCTCCAATCCAAAATTAAATCCAGAATCTGCTTCCTATTTTGCAACATATGCTACTAAACATACCCTCGTAAAACTGACTATCCTACCGATCCTTGACTTCGGTCCTTGACAAAATAGCCTCCAACACTCTACTCAGCAAATTGGATGTAGTCTATCACAGTGCCATCCGTTTTGTCACCAAAGCCCCATATACTACCCACCACTGCGATCTGTATGCTCGTTGGCTAACCCTCGCTTCATATTCGTCGCCAAACCCACTGGCTTCAGGTCATCTATAAGTCTTTGCTAGGTAAAGCCCCGCCTTATCTCAGCTTACTGGTCACCATAGCAACACCCAGCCGTAGCACGCGCTCCAGCAGGTATACAGCCTACCCCGGCCAATGCTGGGCCAATTGTGCACTGCCCTATGGGACTCCCAATCACAGCTGGATGTGATTCAGCCTGGATTTGAACCAAAGACTGTAGTTGCTGAGATGTAGTGCCTTAGACCGCTGCGCCACTCGTGAGCCCTAGAGGTACCTCTGAAGCAGAGAATAAGTTAATCAGATTGCAGCCCAAAATAATTATTCACAGAGTTCAAGTAACAGACACATCTCAACGTCAACTGTTCAGAGGAGACTGCGTGAAAACAGGCATTCATGGTCGAATTGCTGCAAATAAACCACTACTAAAGCACAACAATAAGAAGAAGAGACTTGCTTGGGCCAAGAAACACTAGCAATGGACATTAGACCAGTGGAAATCTGTCCTCTGGTCTGATGAGATCCACATTTGCGATTTTTGGTTCCAACCGCCGTGTCTTTGTGAGACGCAGAGTAGGTGAATGGATGATCTCCGCATGTGTGGTTCCCACCGTGTAGCATGGAGGAGGAAGTGTGATGATGTGATGGTGCTTTGCTGGTGACACTGTCATTGATTTATTTAGAATTCAAGGCACACTTAACCAGCATGGCTAACACAGCATTCTGCGGCGATATGCCATCCCATCTGGTTTGCTTTTAGTGGGACTATCATTTGTTTTTCAACAGGACAATGACCCAACACACTTTGCCGCTTTCCATGTTGTCCGTTGTCTGTAGCTTGTGAGGTGTGGAAACACTGTTGCTTTTATGGATTTTGTCTTGTTTCTTTTTGAGCTATGTTGCTCTGTCTGCATGCTATGTCTTGCTTGTCCTATGTTGCTTTGCGTGTGCTCATTGATTGTCTGTATTGTAATTGTTTTTAATAACCTGCCCAGGGACTGCGGTTGAAAATTAGCCGGCTGGCTAAAACCGGCACTTTTACTGAAACGTTGATTAATGTGCATTGTCCCTGTAAAAACAATAAAAAATAAACTCAAACTCAAACACCTCCAGTCATTGACAGGGCTATTTGACCAAGAAGGAGAGTGATGGAGTGCTGCATCAGATGACCTGGCCTCCACAATCACCCAACCTCAACCCAATTGAGATATTTTGGGATGAGTTGGACCGCAGAGTGAAGGAAAAGCAGCAAACAAGTACTCAGCATATGTGGGAACTCATGAAGCTGGTTGAGAGAATGCCAAGAGTGTGCAAAGCTGTCATCAAGGCAAAGGGTGGCTACCTTGAATAATCTAAAACATTAAATATATTTTGATTTGTTTAACACTTTTTGGTTATTACATGATTCATTGTGTTATTTCATAGTTTTGATGTCTTCACTATTAATCTACAATGTAGAAAATAGTAAAAAATAAAGAAAAACCCTTGAATGACTAGGTGTGTCCAAACTTTTGACTGGTCCTGTATAAAATATCTATATATTTTATTAAAAATATATGTTCCTTTATTATTTCCCCTAACACTACTTAGGCTTCTAAATGCTATATACATTTCACGGACGCAGTATATTTTACAATTGTTATTTGTATTTTCTTTAAAAAAAATGTGTTTCCCCCCCTTTTTCGTGGTATCCAATTAGTAGTTACAGTCTTGTGTCATCGCTGCAACTCCTGTATAGACTCAGGAGAGGCGAAGGTCAGGAGCCGTGCGTCCTCCGAAACACAAACCAGCCAAGCCACACTGCTTCTTGACACAATGCCCGCTTAACCCGGATGCCAGCCGCACAAATGTGTCTGAGGAAACACTGCACTTGGTGACCGTGCATTGTGCCCGGCCCGCCACAGGAGTCACTAGTGCACGATGGGACAAAAACATCCCTGCTGGCCAAACCTAACCCAGACAATGCTGGGCCAATTGCTGCCCCATGGGTCTCCCGGCCGCGGCCGGCTGCGATAGAGCCTGGACTCGAAACAGGATCTCTAGCGGCACTGCGCCACTCTGGCCCCTTTTGTTTGTTTTTAAGTCCTATTTGCAATATATTTTTCAACTGTGCTGTGACGTTTGACAAAAGTTCTGAACCTTTGTATTCTCATGGATTCTACATCTAGTAAACGAAAGATATATTATAGATCGATATTATTGACTATGACTTTTTAAATCACTTAGCAGTGATATTTGCAGAGTTAGCTCCAAGTAAATGTTGCAATTATTCAGCCATTCCTGAACCTGAGACCAAAAACAAGCTACATATGGACAGTACCAAAACAATTGATCTAACAATTCTGTCTCTTCGCAGCAAAATCTGCAAAGCTAGGATGGCTGTATCCTCCATACAGTGCATTCGGAAAGTATTCTTTCCGAATGCACAGAAAGTTCTGACTTTTCTGGTGGATTAAACTGAAATTGCAACCAACTTTCTATGGCTTGTTTTAAAAATAGCAATATTGGAGATTTCATTTTCAAATAACCCGAAAGTGAGAGGTCATAATCTGAATAAAGGGAAAAGGTGAGACATTCTTACTAATCTGCTAGAGAACCAGTTTGGATTTAAGTATAACTTTTGTATGACTGATGCCTTTAGTGAGAGGTCTAATGCTATAATATTTACTAATTTCTGCCCTCCGAATTCATATTCATTATATAAATATGCCCATTTAATTTTGTCTGGCTTGCTGTTCCAAATCAAATGGAATATTTTTTGATCATATAATTTAAAAAACAAGTCGCTTGGTGTATGCAAGGCCATACACAAAAAGGTAAACTGGGATATGACTAAAGAGTTAATCAGGGTGATTTTTCCACAAATAGACAGGTATTTTACTTTCCACCATAGCAAGATCTTATCTATTTTTGCTAACTTACTATTAAAACATATAGTAGTGAGAGAAAAAAATTAATACTGAGTATGTCCACTTTACCATCTGTCTTCTTTAGTGACGGACCAAGGCGCAGCAAGGTATCCAGTATACATACTTTATTTACGTAACGTAACGTAATAAAGTACTCATCATAATTTGGTTGTAATCTTAAGAGGTTAGAAAAAGTATCTAAATCCTCTATGAGGATCCAAATTGTAGATTTAAAAGAAAACATAACTCATCAGCGTACAAGGACACCTTTGTTTTTAAGCCATGGATTTCTAGGCCCTTGATATTATTGTTGGATCTGATTTTAATAGCTAACATTTCGATGGCCATAATAAATAGATATGCCGATAGTGGATAGCCTTGTTTTACTCCTCTTGACAGTTCAATATTACAATGTTTTCAATGGACTGGAACTTTATATTTACACATGGGTCGTGTTTCAGTAATAATGAAATCAGACCTTCTTGATGAGTATCTGATAATCTATCATTTTTGTAGGAGTGGTTAAAACATGCTAATAACGGTCCTCTGAGTACATCAAAAAAGGTTTGGTATACCTCAACTGGTACGCCATCCAGACCTGGAGTTTTCCCAGACTTAATGGCATCAAGAAGTTCCTCCTCTGTAATTTGGCCTTCACATGAGTCTTTCTGTACAGCTGTTAATTTTACATTATTAATAGGAAAAACATCTTTACAATTAACTTTGGTTATTGGAGATGGAGGATACTAAAACAAAAACATATGCTTAAAGTACTTTGTTTCCTCTTTCAAAATATTATTTGGTGAATCATTGGTGACTCAGTCATTTCTAGCAAGTTTCAGTCAATTATTTTTGGTAGCATTTCTATGTTGAAGATCAAAAAATTATTTGGTGCATTTTCCCCCATATTCCATCCAGTTCACTTTATTTTTTATAATATATTACACTTGATATTTCTTGTCTAAGTTCCTCCATTTCTTTTTTACCTCTAACATTCTGTGCCTCTATGTTACTGTTTTTATTGCTATCTATCTGTACTGTTAGTCCCTTTATTTTCTTTCTTAATATGAATTATTTTGACTTAAATTGCTTTAGTTTTAAAAATGAGTATTGAATTGCATGGCCAATAAATGCATGTTTAAAAGTGTCCCATACAATAAGGGGATCTGCTGTACTTATGTTATGTCAGAAAAAGTATGTTATAAATTCTTCTGTCCTGGTTAAAAACAAGTTGTCATCCAATAGGCTTTGATTACATTTCCAATATCCTCGCCCACATGGAAATTCTGTAAGAGTAACGTATAAAATGACATTGGAGGCGGCTTATGGTAGAGAAATTAACATTACATCTCTGCCAACAGCTCTGGTGGATATTCCTGCAGTCAGCATGCCAATTGCTTGAGACATCTGTGACATTGTGTTGTTTGACATAACTGCACATTTTAGAGTGGCCACAAGGTGCACCTGTGTAACGATCATGCTGGTTAATCAGCTTCTTGATATGCCACACCTGTCAGGTGGATGGATTATCTTGACCAATGATAAAATGCTCACTAAAAGGGATGTTAACAAATTTGTGCCCAACATTTTAGAGAAATAAGCTTTTTGTGCATTTGGAAAATGTCTAATCTTTTATTTCAGCTCATGAAACATGGAACATTTCTATTTTTGTTCAGTATATATGACAATTATTTGATGGTCCGACCACATTCTGTCCTATATCAAAACTTTTTAAACTTTTGGTGCCATCGAGAATGACATAAGAAAGTAGTCAAGACGACTAGCTTGATTGAGCCTCCGTCATGTACAGTATATCTCACTAGGTCAGGATATTTAAGACTCCATATATCCACTAGTTCCAATATATCCATGATATTCGTGATTTCCTTAAGTGCATAAGGGTGATAGTTTGTAGTGTGAGCTCATTTATGGTCATTGAGATATTTAAAACCATCATATTATCATATTATAGTTTTAGGTTATTTTTGCATGTTTAACTAGCTAGCTATCTAGATTATTACAATTCACAGATAGCTAGCTATGAATTTAACCGTTTGCTTTGTGTATATCTTGTTTCGTCTCTATTGTTGCCATGGCTGGAATAAGGTTCAGTGAATAGGGAGGTGCAGCGTGAAGTAATACAGTAGGGGGAGTGCGAGTGCTTCTCTCGTCCTCACAAGAACACACTCAAGAGAACGTCCTTGGTGAATGCACTCAAAACGTGAGAGTGTGGAGCACGGTAGTATGTATAATAAGAAACGCCCAAAGACGCCCAATTGGGATATGAGATACTGTACAGCAGGGGTCAGCAACAGGCAGCACCGCGGGCCAAAACCTCCCCACAGTCTATTTATTTTTTGTAAAAATATATTTTTGATTACGTTACATAGATTGAGGCATCGGTATGTCAATTGACTCTAGGAGGATTTATTCACTCAACTTTTTTAGAGAAACAGGTGGTATGTTTGCCCTCTCTCTCCACACAGTTTCTTCTTGCTTACAGTTCCAGAGAATTCATACATGTTTCAACACAAGCTCTATCTACTTTAACGAACCATGATTACAGCATCTATGGTTAGGGGTTTCGCTGGCATGCACCTGCTCTTCAAAGAGCTGTTAACTACTTAGGGAGAAACGACACTCCCGACACTACCCGGTGAAATTTAAGGCGCCAAATTCAAAATCCAAAAGTTGAATTATTAAACATTCATCAATATACAAGTGTTGCATAGTCATCAAAAGCTCTGATTCTTGGCAATATCACAGTGTTGTCAGATTTCAAAAAAGCTTTATGGCGAAAGCACAACATTTAATTGTTTGAGGATAGCACCTCATATATTTTCCACATTAGCATAAATTCATATCCAGCGCGGGTCACACAAAACCCATATGAGAGCTAAAAAATATCACTTACGTTTCGAAGAACTTCTGCTGAGGGCTTCCCAAGTGTCCAATGAAGACATCCAATGGTTCTTTTGTTAGAAAAAGTCATTTATTATATCCATAAATCTCTGTTTGGTTGGCGCGTTATGATCAGAAAATCCACCGTCGAGTCGCCCATTGAACCGTGAAGAGAACACGTTCAAATTATACCTATAAACTTTCTCCAAACAAATCAAACATCCTTTTTAATGTATCCTTAGGTATCCTTTTATGTATATTTACTGTAATATTTCAACCGGACGATAACGTGAACGATAGGAAAGGAAAATAAAGTGGGGCGCGCTCACAATCCCGCGCCCGTGAAACGTTGTTGACAAATGTGGTCCCTTCACTACTTCCTCTTCCTATCTGTTCTGCTTAGTGCAATAGTTCTAATTATGTGCATATCCTATTTTCTGGGCCTGAGTGGCAGGCATTTTACTTGGGGCACGCCAGACTCTCCAAAACCGTCACCTCTGCTGCCGCTCCCTAAGAAGTTAAAGATGCAGTCTGGAATCTTAAGCACACACATTTTTTTTTTTTTTTGCAGGACTGACGTAGTACACAATTCTGCACAATTTTCCAGGACCCATTTTGGCTCGTGAGCATGGTTATTACTAATCGCTAAGCAGTTTAATTCAAAGCAGTGTGCCGATGCCTGTATCACTTTATCAGAAGCACGTGATCAATGATGTCCGAAGCTTTGTTTGGTTATAGCGTGTGGGACGTCATCTTTAATAATTTGGCTGCTCTAAATTATTTTAACCAGCAGGTGCCACTAGTGTACACTGTGTTGATCAAAGCCTAGAGTAATGAACCTATTTTCGACACAATTGTCTGGGAAGCATCAATGCTTCAGGAAGCTTTGTTTCCCCATCACTAGTTATTAAAGAAAACTAAAATTGAAACTAAAACAAAAACTATCATGAAATGATTTAGTAAACTGAAATAAAATAATTAACAAACCCGTTTGAAAAAAAAATGTATACTGAAACTATTATATTTGACGCCAGAACAAACTCAAATAAAATTATTACTGTATGTTCAGTTTTATAAAAACAAATTCATCCAGGAAGGCGAAGTCACCAAGAGTCTCGTCCAACACCTCGGCAAACTCATTTTTTTTTTTTACATTTGGGTAAAACATTTAATGGGGTTTTCAATGGGGTAATTCTAATGGGGTTTTGAAGCTTCTGAATCTGGCGGGTCACATTAAGATGTACTTTAAATGTATATTCAGCGAGATGACGCTCAGACATTGCATGCATCAACCAATGGTTGCGTACCAATTAATCGACTTTGCAGTCGGGCACCAGATTGCTATAACATCGTTCGTGTTCCTCTGCTCAGACAATACTTTGGCGCAATGGATTGAATACAGCTCTAAGTTGTGTGTGTGTGTGGAGTACCGAATGGTCTCGGAGGAGAACCGTTGTCTTTCTTAGAAAAGTGAACCCATCTCTCTAGAGAAACAGATGGGCAATGTGTTAGGAGGTTGTGGTTTACGGATAGAGAGCACAGTTTTTTTCTGCTGGGTTTTCACTGAAATGAAGAAGATACACATTACAGAGAAATAACTGACAGTTATTCCTCTTCAGTTTAGCACATATTATTATCACACTGCCAACGTCATACCTTGGAAAATAAAGTAAACATTCAAAAAATTTGAATAGTCTGAGTTTCCTTAAATAGTCTGAGTTTCCTTAAAATTGTAAGTTTGCTCCCACACCTTGTCGTAGCGTTGTTTAGTGCAGTGGTGGAAAAAAAAATTGGACCCTTTTCCCCGCCTGCTAAGCATTCGAAGTGTAAGTACTTTTGGGTCAGGGAAAATGCATGGAGTAAAAAGTTAATTATTTTCTTTAGGAATGTAGTGAGGTAAAAGTAAAAAATATATAAATAGTAAAGTAAAGTACAGATACCCCAAAAAACTACTTAAGTAATACTTTAATGTATTTTTACTTAAGTACTTTACACCACTGTTTTAGTGTAGCAAGGGAGGGGAGGACTGGTCAGCGTTAGTGGACCCTGTCGGCCTACCTGAATCATGAATGTTAATTAATCTGTTATTGGTTATTAAGGAAGCTTGTGAGGGCCCAAATCAACACTTTATTGATTAGTCACACCAGAAACACCATCTCGTAACTCTTGTTACTCGATTTGACAAGCTTGACAGGACACAGTTACAGCTCCTTCTCAAACACTCATTTGTGTCAGAGGACGCATTGCAAATGGCACCCTATTCCCTAGACAGTGCACTACTTTTGACTAGAGCCATATGGGCCCTGTTCAAAAGTAGTGCCCTATATAGGGAACAGGGTGTCATTTGTGATTCACCCAGAGATGGAAAAGTTGTTATACACCCTCAGAGCTCACACTATACCAGCTCTTGTGAAATTGGGCAGCAGAGAGTTGCAGCTTCTAGTTTACCAGGGTCTTTTTGTGTCACTATTTTGGCCCACATCTCAGTTCTGAGAATACACTGTACTAAAGAGAAAGTGGGTGTCTGTGTTGACAGAGACAGGAAATTCTGAGTATAGAGACCTTCACCCTCAAAGTTGGCATTTCCAAAAGGTTTACGTGTTATACCGTAACTACAGTATACATTTACTATAATAACCTGCCCTGATTCAATACCAAAGTGATAGAATGTGATCAAACCCATTGAAGCCATTTAGGACCAGGATGAGCCATCACCATCCATGGCATGATATACACTCTGTGTGTACCATGAAACATTCTCTATCATCTAGTTCTTAGGTCAAACCGTCATCCATCCATCTCGAGACGTCATGCATAATCAGAAAATCTAACAGAAATGTGGTGTTTCACAATACCGTTACTCGATTGACCTCTGTCTGCCCTTTCACTGGCTGTCAGTGAAGCCCTATCAGTCACCCTGAAATATAGTCCACCACAACAACTGTATGCCGATCCTTTCTCAGAGAGCTGTGACAATGCAAACCATATGGTGACAGACTCCTAAACCCACAATGAGTGATAGGGGTCATGTGAATAGATGTACAAGGCTGTGGGGTGTGACCAACATCATAATTCACTATACCTCTGGGGAGCCCTCGTCCAAAGGGAAGCCGTGATGACTTGTCCATCTCCCTGTGTGTCTGCCTCTGTAAGTATGTTCTGTTCCCTTTGCTTAGCGGGAGGCCCTGAAGGTCATCATCTCCTATGTTATTTTCTGTTCTCTAGCCCATCTGCTTGAGGTGAGGTGGGGAATCCACAATTGGAAGCAGAGTACCCTAAAAACACCAGGGAATTACATGGTACTGTACAGGCTAACCAAAGTCGCATTTACAGGAAATTAGCATTTTGTAACATCTTGTCAATTACAATCATTGTTGAATTGTTGAAGGTTTGCGGCATATTGGTAACGAATGATGCACAACCAAACCAAAAAACAACAGTAGTAGACTGTTAGATCTCGATCGGACTATTTTCCCACTGAGAAAGAGTATGCGGATATCACAGTGTTCCTTTCTACTGTAGCTCCATGGGAGCCTCACGATAACTGATGAGAGAAGAGAGGAGAGTGGAGAGGTACTGCATTGTGGGTCACAGTGGGAGAGGGGCCGGAAGAAGAAGAAGGTTGCCACGACATACTGGGAGGTTGTCAGGGTGACGGAGTGCCATTCTAAGGGAGATGGTTCCACGGCCAACGAGCGCGTCGAACATTTTGCATCTGAACTGAACTGAGGTGCTTTGATACAGCTGCATGGCCGGGCAAAGGCTACGCATTCCATTTTCACGACACATCCTAGACTTTCTCTCTCTCTCCTTTTGATTTTCTCCTTCCCTCAAGGACATCCAAAGCATGTAAGACCCCACCCAACACCAACCTGCTCTCCCTCTCTCTCCCTTTACTCCTTTCCATGCCCTTCCTCCTCCTCTCCTCTCTTCCCGTCTCTGCCAGTGCAGTGATACTGCGGAGCTGAGGGACACACCCATCAACATGCTCTCCTCTCTCTCTCTCTCTCTCTCTCTCTCCCTCTCTCTCTGACCCTGAATGTTTCTCTAACATACTGCAGATAATACCGCAGTGCCCACCCGAGGACTAGCCCACTCTCTCTCTCTCTCTCTCTCTCTCTCTCTCTCTGGCATTGTCATATAAAAGAGAAGCCAGTTTGGAAGAATTTCAGAGTGTTTCTACTGCTAGGGTCTTCACGTTGTTTATGCGAGAATGTGAGGAAAAAAGTGAATGTACAGGGAGGATCCCAAAAGAAGTGAGCAATGTCACTGGAATGCCCTCTACAAGGAGAGGGAAGTACACTGATCATTATCCCAATGTTTATAGAATGACCCATCAGTAGGAGAGGATTATAAAACAGGAAAGCCAATGAGTCAAACACGGTGGCACATTCTGTGAATGAATGGGCGGACATGGGATTTGTTTGATATCCTGTTAATGTTTTCAAGGAGAGAAGTAGAGAGCTTGGGACTACAAGGTTCCATCTGCAAAAACATGATTGAGATAATTGGCTTCAAAGTTCCAAACCCTCATTGGTTTGAATGGTGTCAGCAATTTTTATCTTGTATTCTTTTGAACTTAACAACATAAATTGTGGGTATATATAGAGTACTATATAGGTAGAGAACATTGAACAGAACAAGGCTACTGTATGTCAATAACTCCATTTAGACAAAAGTGCTGTGCCATGAAAGGGAAATCCAATTTTAACGTTCAAGAATCAAGCATGATATGAAACCGTTTGTTTATGGCGTCAAATCTCTACTCTCTCTCTCTGACCCTAAATGTTTCTCTAACATACTGCAGATTATACCGCAGTGCCCACCCAAGGACTAGCCCCCACTCTCACTAATTCTCCCTCTCTCTCTGGCCAATGTCATATAAAAGAAAAAGATAGTTTGGAAGAATTTCAGTGTTTATACTGTTAGGGTCTTCACATTGTTTATGAGAGAATGAGAGGAAAAAAAGTGAATTTAGAGGGAGGATCCCAAAAGAAGAGAGCAATGTCACTGGAATGCCCTCTACAAGGAGAGGGAAGTATATCACAGATGTTCCATTATATTGACCAGATACTCCATTGGGCACTGAAAATAAATGTCTTAAAAAATGGAAGGCAGTCAGGAGGAGGCAAGATCAGGTGGGACCATTCTAGCCAATGTGAGAGCAAATACACGTGTGAATAACCTCAATGGCTATCCAGATCCTTGGGACATCCCTACCCTCCATTGAAGTTGAAATGTAATGGTTAAGGTACCGGTTAAGGTTTAGAGTATGGACGTCCCAAGGATAGCACTAATATGCACAACTTCGAAATAAAGTTGCCGGGATGTCACGTGTCCTAATTATATCAGTACACTATAATAAAATAAACCTCACGTAGCAAATAATAAGCAAATTGACAAATGTTGACACTCCCATTGACCTCCATACAAAAACTTCTCTCTTGGTGAGGCAAAAAAATAAAAAATACGCCACCTGTTGCCGAGTTATCCCTCTCGCTTAGCCTCTTCCTCTCTGGGTGTACTGATCATTCGGTTTCCACTAAATAAGACAGCCACAAAGTCAGATTCCGCAACCAGAAATTCATTTAAGGTTAGATTTAGGCATAAGGTTAGCAGTGGGGTTAAGGTTAGGTTTATAATCAGATTTTAATTAGAGAAATTTTAGAAATGGGCGTGATTTAGCCGTAATTATGACTTTGTGGCTGTGTTAACTAGTGACGAATTGATCATTCTCCCCATGTTTATAGAATTGCCCATAAGAGGAAAGGATTATAAAATGTTAAGCCAATGAGTCAAACATGGTGACACATTCTGTGAATGAATGGGCGGACATGGAATTTGTTTGATATCCTGTTAATGTTTTCAAGGAGAGAAGTAGAGAGCTTGGGACTACAAGGTTCCATCTGCAAAAACATGATTCTGAGATAATCGGCTTTAAAGTTGAATGGTGTCAGCAATTTGATCTTGTATTCTTTTGAACTTAACATGAACTTGGGATATGTAGAGTACTATATAGGTAGAGAACATTGAACAGAACAAGGTTATGTCAATAATTCAAATTTTGTCAAAGAACAAAAAGAGCACACAAAATTAGAACTGTCAACGTTGAACTAAGTGCCATGAAAGGGAAGTCAAATTCGAATATTCAAGAATCAAACATGATATTAAACCATTTGTTCTGGATTCAAATCACTACTTCTTTGATGTTTTCTCATCAGTGTCCTTAAAAAAAATACATGAAGAAATCAAATTTATGGCAAAAAATATAAAATGTCTCCTTTATCTTGGAGCCAGATTCAATAAAACCTGCATTAACAATGTTTATGCAGCATCTTTCTTCAGACAACTACACCTTGCGCCAACACATATTTTTCAGAACTGGAAGCGCCAACCTGCTGTGAGTAAAATAATGTCACACACCTTTACTATGTCTTATTTATATTCATTGTGATCTAAAAGGCAAAACTGATCCTAAATCAGCACTCCTACTCTTAGGCCCCTGGTCTAAATCAGTTACCAAGAATAGCAATGACCAAACATTGCAGATCACGAGGACCAGATTTGCCCAACCATGCCTTATACTGAAGAAATGGTGACCTCTTCTGGCCCTGCCTCCCATGTGTTGTGTGTAGATAGACTAACTGGTGGGGGCTAATATAGCTTTGACTGACTCATCTGTTGTTTCCCTAGCAGTTTATTGCCGTTCCATTAAACTGGAACCTCCATAAATAAATTTATGTTATTCTTTTTAGCAAGGCTTTTTGGTGAGTCAAACATCCCATAGTGTACACTACATTACCAAAAGTATGTGGACACCAGCTCATCGAACATCTCATTCCAAAATCATGGGCATTAATATAGAGTTTGTCCCCACTTTGCTGCTATAACAGCCTCCACTCTTCTGGGAAGGCTTTCCACTAGACGTTGGAACATTGCTGCGGGGACTTGCTTCCATTCAGCCACATAAGCATTAGTGAGGTCGGACACTGCTGTTGGGCGATTAGACCTGACTCGCAGTCAGCGTTCCAATTCATCCCAAAGGTGTTCGATGGGGTTCAGGTCAGGGCTCTGTGCAGGCCAGTCATGTTCTTCCACACCGGTCTCGACAAACCATTTCTGTATTGACCTCGCTTTGTGCATGAGGGTATTGTCATGCTGAAACAGTAAACAGCCATTCTACTGCCAATGTTTGTCTATAGAGATCGCATCGCTGTGTGCTCAAATTTATACACCTGTCAGCAACGGGTGTGGCTGAAATAGCCGAATCCGTTATTTTTTAAGGAGTGTCCACATACTTTTGTATATATAGTGTATTTCGTTGTCTAGAAAATGTTTATTGCTCCAGCTAAGTTTGACTACATGGTGTTTTCTAGAATAGATGCAGGGTAAGCACAGAGAGTCATTTGTAGAAAACAAGAGTTCTCTGTTTATTTTTTACAGCAGCAACATACTGTCAACAACAGTACAGACTCACAACTTTAAATTGATTTGCACACGTCGCAGTTTGAAATGTTCAACTGAAAAATACAACACAACTATGAAAAATGGCATACACTCAAAACCTATAAAAGATATAAAACATTAACAGTACTATCTTTTTAATAATCTTAATTCCGACAAGTACCATTCAGAGAAGAAAACATTGAACACAACTGAGCAGACAAATAAAACTTGAACCATACTTTTTTAAATAGAAGGACGTAATTTTGTCATGCAGAAGATGTAACATTAAATAATAAATCCAACAAAAATAATATATATTTCTCTATATAGCTCTCTTTTTAAAATGTTCAAGTCAAAGCACTCCCATCTCTTACATAGGGAAAAACTCAAATAATTTTTTTAAACAACAGAGAACCCACAATGCTTTCATAGCTGCCATCTTGTTGTATGGCCTTTATCGAAAACATTTAAATCTCAGCAACATCTTTTTGGCACATAAAATACGTGCATAATGGCAGTAGCATTTTGCATTATAAAAAGTGCAGCTTTCTCCATTTAAAATAAAATAAAACAAAACATTCTGTGCACCGACATCGTTGGGGAGAGAGCATCGATGTCTCCCGAAACCGGGCGTGAGGCGAGCGGTTGTACCAGAGTTTCAGTCCTACTGCTGCTGCAGCATACTCTTGATGGTCTTGTTGGTTGATTCGTCATTCAAATGCTTGGTTGTGTACCTGCGAGAAACAGATGAATAGACAGACCAGAGAGAGCGATCAGCGTCCAGGATCTGTGAACGTAACACGACTGCTCTCGCAGAGAGTGTGAGAAAGCCTTGACGACAGTATCACAGCTCTGAACTTTGATTTCCAGTCTGGCGTTCTCCCGTCAGAGACAGATGTGCAATCCCAGAAAGATAGAAAGAAAAAGAACAGGGCTGGAGGCGGGAGGCTTTGACCCAGGAGTGACCTCACGTGACTGGAAGAGAGTGACTGAGCGTGCCCGAAGGACCTGATGATGTGATGTGCAGATGTGAGCGCGGTTAACACGAAAATGGCCGTGTCAGCTGCGAGAGCGTGAGACACTTAGATTTAAGAGAGCAGGGCGCCCGGGGCTCAAAGAAACGTAATCCTCTCTGATCTTCAATTATCTAAAACTGTGGGATTCCACATTTAACACACACTAAACAACACATCATTTTAATACCTCTTAACGTGTTTAAAAAAAACGGAATAATGAAGGAAAAGTGGCCAAACATGGCTGTATTTTATTTCACAGTAAGTATGCTACTGTCTGTTAAAGTAAGTGTGAGAGGAAAAAGGTTGCAACAGTATTCTGTAAAACATATTCTCTGTTAAAGAAAAGCATTGTTCAGCTATAGACAAGGTGGGCCTTACCTGAGAGCGTTTAAAAGGCCTTCTACGCTGTTGGGCGGTTGATCTCGGAGGACCTTGATGCACCCTTTCATCTGTGAAGCAGAAAACACCATGTTGAGATTAATCAGTGTTGCGTGTGTGTGTGCTTGTGTTGTTGTGTGGCCAATCCTCTGAGACTGGGAGCCTTGCTGGCATTCAGTTGAAGTCAGAAGTTTACATACACCTTAGCCAAATACATTTAAACTCAGTTTTTCACAATTCCTGACATTTAATCCTAGTCAAAATTCCCTGGCTTAGGTCAGTTAGGATCACCACCTCATTATAAGAATGTGAAATGTCAGAATAATAGTAGAGAGAATGATTTATTTCAGCTTTTATTTCTTTCATCCATTCCTAGTGGGTCAGAAGTTTAAATACACTCAATTAGTATTTGGTAGCATTGCTTTTAAAATAGTTTAACTTGGGTCAAACGGTTCGGGTAGCCTTCTTCAAGCTTTCCACAATAAATTGGGTGAATTTTGGCCCATGGCCAAAGAGTTCTATTTTTGTTTCATCAGACCAGAGGACATTTCTCCAAAAAGTGCGAGCTTTGTCCCCATGTGCAGTTGCAAACCGTAGTCTGGCTTTTTTATGGCGGTTTTGGAGCAGTGGCTTCTTCCTTGCTGAGCGGCCTTTCAGGTTATGTCGATATAGGACTCCTTTCAATGTGGATGTTGTCACGTCTGAATGCCTCCTTTACAAGATCGTGACAGATGTAGATACTTTTGTAACCATTTCCTCCAGCATCTTCACAAGGTCCTTTGCTGTTGTTCTGGGATTGATTTGCACTTTTCGCACCAAAGTATGGTGTTTATACTTGCGTGCTATTGTTTATACAGATGAACACGGTAACCTTCAGGCGTTTGGAAATTGCTCCCAAGGATGAACCAGACCAAATTGAACCAAATTTAGATTCTGAGGTCTTGGCTGATTTCTTTTGATTTTCCCATGATGTCAAGCAAAGAGGCACTGAGTTTGAAGGTAGGCTTTGAAATACATCCACAGGTACACCTCCAATTGACTCAAATGATGTAAATTAGCCTATCAGAAGCTTCTAAAGCCATGACATACTTTTCTGGAATTTTCTGTTTAAAGGCACAGTCAACTTAGTGTATGTAAACTTCTGACCCACTGGAATTGTGATGCAGTGAGTTATAAGTGAAATAATCTGTTGTGTCATGCACAAAGTAGATGTCCTAACCAACTTGCCAAAACTATAGTTTGTTAACAAGACATTTGTGGAGTGGTTGAAAAACTAGTTTTAATGACTCCAACCTAAGTGTATGTAAACTTCCGACTTCAACTGTAGCTCCACCCTGCACTCACATCAATCTTGGAAGACTTGGCGAAGGCTCCGACAGGATGCACATAGTCATAGAGGATGATGACGCCAACCATGACACGCAGGCAGAACGAAACCGTCTCCTCACTGGTGAAGCGGCTACGGTACTCCCTGGAAACACAGAAAGGCAATGAGATTGCTGATCAAGGATAATGTTTCCCCTGTTCATATAATAGGAAGATAATGTTAATATTTTATAGATACTCCTCTAAGAAGGTCCAAACCTTCTTTGTAGGAGGTCCAAAATTAGGGTAAATCTAAATCAATGGAGGCCAGAGAAAAAAAGTGGTAAAAAATTTGGAAAATCATAATGTCAGCTACACTGGGTGCTCTGCGAGAATTAAGGTTAACTGAGGACATAAAACAATATAAAGGTAAGATAGATATCGATTTTGAGACATGACGTGTAGTATTTTCATATTTTAGTATACGCTTTCATATTAATGCAAAATTCCTGTTCTATCTTGACGATTTCTCACAAAAACAAGCATATCTCTGTGAAATGTTAATGGAGCACTGAGCGTACCTCGAGCTTTTCATTTTCAAAGCTTTTTACAGTAAATTCATTTCGTGTCATGTTAATTCCGCTATTTTGCAACCCACGAAAACCACTTTGCAGATGACCACCACAACATGTAAAATCCTAAAGGTTCCCGCTCAGAGCGCTGTGATTATTATCGGATGTATTAGGTTATGAAATCCAACTTTTTAGATAGAACGTTAATGATATGTTAGAGAAAGACACCACTGATCAATTCAGAACATGAAGAATCATATTTGTCTAAGTAACATTTATTTTCTATGTGTGAAATTTCATCACCAAAGTACATTTTTCACCTGCTCTGTGCAGAGTGGATAGACACCCTACACCAGGGTTCCACAAATGGTGGGTCATTTTATTTCGCCCATCAAGTTTTTTGTGGGACATACAATATTATAAAAATATCAGCAAATCAGCTCGAAGCAGGGGTTGGAACCGGTTCAGGGAACAGAACCGAAAACAGAAAATAACATTTTTCAAGGAACAGAATCACAACTGGGAACGAAAGTAATCTGTACTGTTCCAGAACAGAACCAATATTTTAAATGCATGGTGATGGATTTGGTTGAAATTTAACATGTTTCATGTTAAACTGTAGTTTGTTTGTATCCTGTTTAGTGAATAATTACTGTGAGTATTAATGGAGTATAGGCCAAAAAAACTGTGTGTACAGTGCCATGCAAAAGTATTCATCTACCCTTGACATTTTTCCTATTTTGTTGCATTACAACCTGTAATTTAAATGGATTTTTATTTGGACTTCATGTAATGGACATACACGAAATAGTCCAAATTGGTGAAGTGAAATAAAAAAATTACTTATTTCAAAAACATAAAAAACTGAAAAGTGGTGCATGCATATGTATTCACCCCCTTTGCTATGAAGCCCCTAAATAAGATCTGGTGCAACCAATTACCTTCAGAAGTCACATAATTAGTTAAATAAAGTCCACCTGTGTGCAATCTAAGTGTCACATTATCTCAGTAGATATACACCTGTTATGAAAGGCCCCAGATTCTGCAACACCCCTAAGCAAGGGGCACCACCAAGCAAGCGGCACCATGAAGACCAAGAAGCTCTCCAAACAGGTCAAGGACAAAGTTGTGGAGAAGTACTGATCAGGGTTTAGTTATAAAAAAATATCCTTAACTTTGAACATCCCACGGAGCACCATTAAAACCATTATACATTTTTTTTTAACAATATGGCACCACAATAAACCTGCCAAGAGAGGGCTGCCCACCAAAACTCACGGACCAGGCAAGGAGGGCATTAATCAAAGAGGCAACAAAGAGACCAAAGATAACCCTGAAGGAGCTGCAAAGCTCCACAGCGGAGATTGGAGTATCTGTCCATAGGACCACTTTAAGCCGAACACTCAACAGAGCTGAGCTTTACGGAAGAGTGTCCAGAAAAAAATAAGCAAACACATCTGGTGATCGCCAAAAGGCATGTGGGAGACTCCCCAAACATATGGAAGAAGGTACTCTGGTCAGATGAAAATTTTGCTTTTTGGCCATCAAGGAAAATGCTATGTCTGGCGCAAACCCAACACCTCTCATCTCCCCGAGAACACCATCCCCACAGTGAAGCATGGTGATGGCAGCATCATGCTGTGGGGATGTTTTTCATCGGCAGGGACTGAGAAACTGGTCAGAATTGAAGGAATGATGAATGGAGCTAAATACAGGAAGATTCCTGAGGGAAACCTGGAGGTTCACCTTCCAGCAGGACAATGACCCTAAGCATACTGCTAAAGCAACACTCAAGTGGTTTAACGGGAAATATTTAAATGTCTTGGAATGGCCTAGTCAAAGCCCAGACATCAATCCAATTGAGAATATGTGATAAGACTTAAAGATTGCTGTACACCAGAAGAAACCCATCCAACTTGAAGGAGCTGGAGCCGTTTTGCCTTAAAGAATGGGCAAAAATCCCAGTGGCTAGATGTGCCAAGCTTATAGAGACATACCCCAAGAGACTTGCAGCTGTAATTGCTGCAATAGGTAGCTCTACAAAGTATTGACTTTGGGGGGTGAATAGTTACACACGTTCAAGTTTTCAGTTTTTTTTGTCTTTTTTCTTGTTTGTCTCACAAAATATTTTGCATCTTCAAAGTGGTAGGCATGTTGTGTAAATCAAATGATACAAACAAACATCTATTTTAATTCCAGGTTGTAAGGCAACAAAATAGGAAAAATGTCAAGGGGGTGAATACTTTCGCAAGCCACTGTATGATAATTTGGAAAGGTTGACCTAATCAAATAAGAGGAAATTGCCTAGGATCAAAGAGCAGGGTCAGGCCCAGGACAATGAAGATGGACGCGGTGTGATTCTGACATCTAGTTAAACAAAGAGAGGACCATGGACATTCCACAGGGGAGATAAAGAAACTCATTGGGGTCATAAAATTTATAGCTGGGGAGGTGACAATTACAAAAGAAGGGAAGAGGATAAGATGTGTTGTGAACTTTCGAAATGTATGCACTCAGCTGACGGCATCCTTGGTAATAAACACTTAAAAGTTCTCTTGAGCTTTTGGTCTCAATATCTTATTGCAAAGAGGTTGCAATAGCATTTTTCTTTTTAACAATGGGAACCGGTTAATAATGTTATTTAATGTTACATGAATACATTTTTTCTACGAGGGGCTTTGATAGGCTCTTTGTTGAGTTTTTTTATGGGACTGAAAAAAATGTCCGGAACATAAAATAACGTTATTAACCGGTTCCCATGCTTTGAAAAGAATGGTTCTGTTACAGAACAGTATGGATCACTTTCCTTCCCTGTTCTGATTCTGTTCCTAAAAATGTTTTGTTCTTTTACATTTACGTTTGTTCCCTAAACCGGTTCCAACCCCTGGCTCCAAGTGATTTAAATTTTGGAAATCTGTTCCTGTTCCAAATTTATTACAACGCATAATAGAGCGATATAAACTCAGAAAAAAAAGAAACGTCCTCTCTCTGTCAACTGCGTTTATTTCCAGCAAACTTAACGTGTAAATATTTGTATGAACATAAGATTCAACAACTGAGATATAAACTGAACAAGTTCCACAGACATGTGACTAACAGAAATGGAATAATGTGTCCCTGAACAAAGTGGGGGTCAAAATCAAATGTAACAGTCAGTATCTGGTGTGGCCACCAGCTGCATTAAATACTGCAGTGCATCTCCTCCTCATGGACTGCACCAGATTTGCCAGTTCTTTCTGTGAGATGTTACCCCACTCTTCCACCAAGGCACCTGCAAGTTCCTGGACATTTCTGGCGGGAATGGCCCTAGCCCTCACCCTCCGATCCAACAAGTCCCAGACGTGCTCAATGGGATTGAGATCCGGGCTCTTCGCTGGCCATGGCAGAACACTGACATTCCTGTCTCGCAGGAAATCACGCACAGAACGAGCAGTATGGCTGGTGGCATTGTCATGCTGGAGGGTCATGTCAGGATGAGCCTGCAGGAAGGGTACCACATGAGGGAGGAGGATGTCTTCCCTGTAACGCACAGCGCTGAGATTGCCTGCAATGACAACAAGCTCAGTCCGATGATGCTGTGACACACCGCCCCAGACCATGACGGACCCTCCACCTCCAAATTGATCCCGCTCCTGAGTACAGGCCTCGGTGTAGCGCTCATTCCTTAACGCGAATCCGACCATCACCCCTTGTGAGACAAAACCGCGACTCGTCAGTGAAGAGCACTTTTTGCCAGTCCTGTCTGGTCCAGCGAGGGTGGGTTTGTGCCCAAATGCGATGTTGTTGCCGGTGATGTCTGGTGAGGACCTGCGTTACAACAGGCCTACAAACCCTCAGTCAAGCCTCTCTCAGCCTATTGCGGACAATCTGAGCACTGATGGAGGGATTGTGCGTTCCTGGTGTAACTCGGGAAGTTGTTGTTGCCATCCTGTACCTGTCCCGCAGGTGTGATGTTCGGATGTACCGATCCTGTGCAGGTGTTGTTACACGTGGTCTGCCACTGCGAGGACGATCAGCTGTCCGTCCTGTCTCCCTGTAGCGCTGTCTTAGGCGTCTCACAGTACGGACATTGCAATTTATTGCCCTGGCCACATCTGCATCCTCCTTGCAGGATGCCTAAGGCATGCTCACGCAGATGAGCAGGGACCCAGGGCATCTTTCTTTTGGTGT
This sequence comes from Brachymystax lenok tsinlingensis, assembly GCA_030435695.1. Taxonomy (NCBI): domain Eukaryota; kingdom Metazoa; phylum Chordata; class Actinopteri; order Salmoniformes; family Salmonidae; genus Brachymystax; species Brachymystax lenok. The sequence goes on from CM059782.1 coordinate 35,156,874, forward strand.
TTTTCAGAGTCAGTAGAAAGGCCTCTTTAGTATCCTAAGTTTTCAGAAATGTGAACTTAATTGCCTACCGTCTATAAGCTGTTAGTGTCTTAACGACCGTTCCACAGGTGCATGTTCATTAATTGTTTATGGTTCATTGAACAAGCATGGGAAACAGTGTTTAAACCCTTTACAATGAAGATCTGTGAAGTTATTCGGATTTTTACAAATTATCTTTGAAAGACAGGGTCCTGAAAAAGGGACGTTTCTTTTTTTGCTGAGTTTATGTGATCGTATACAAATGTAAGCAAGGTTTGAAATTATGATATTTTTGTGAAATATTATATTATAATTCAAATTCTTTGTAATTATGTTCCGGTCTCCTGACCATCCACTCAATAAAAAAAAAAAACGTCCTGCGGCTGAGTCTAGTTGATGATCCCTGCCCTACACCATTTTCCTTATGATCTTAAAGGCAAAACTGATCATAGATCAGCACTCCTACTCTGAGAAACTAAGAATATGGGCCCAGATCCACGATTTCTGTAGACATTGTCTTGATTTAGTGAGGAAGTGGATGGGATCACTTACGGCGTTTCCAACATGACTTTGCACACACTTGCCATCGTGCTTAAGCTGTCTGTCGTGTTCTCGATGGGCAAGTTCTTATTCTAGGCCAACAGAAAGAGAGACGGGATGTTTTTTTCTACAGTAAACCACATAGTTGCATTGGTCACTTCAATTATTGATGGGAAATGTGTCAGATATTACGGTTGTTAAGTAAGGAAGCTGTGAAACCACTTTCGATGGCCTCTTACCTCTGAGACAAACTTTGTCGTGCCGTCGCTTAACGTCTTCAACATGGGCGTGGCATCGGCGTAGAACAGCGATATCCGATTGGCCAGCTCATTGTTGACTTCATTCTCCACCTCTGTCTAAAAAAACAAGGAACAGTTCATCAATGTTGTCACTTTACAAACACTGAATATCATGGAGAAAGTAGATGCTGGTAGAGAAATACTGTATATTCAGTAACGGTAAGGAGATTATTTTTCTGCCTTAAAGACTGAGCCTATATTCTCTAATGTGGAATAATATGAATAATCCTCTGGGACGTCAAGACGTGTCACATAAAAAAATTATCACATTTGAATAAGAACTAATGTATTTTCCACCAGAAGAGATAAGTGTTGTGTCTTTGTATAACATGTCTACATAGTGCACTTCTTTTGACCAGATCCCTATGGGCCCTGATCGTGCGTTCCTGGTAGTACACGTTATAGGGAATAGGGTGTGTCATTTGAGATGCAGTGACGGGCTGTAGCAGTGACAGGTTTGAACAGTCTGGGGCCATTTGTTAATGGCAAATTTACGTAGGGGGCTACAGATACAGATACTAAAGCTACAGATACATACAGTGAACAAAAATAGAAACGCAACATGCAACAATTTAAACGATTTTACTGAGTTACAGTTCATTTAAGGAAATCAGTCTATTGAAATAAATTCATTAGGCCTTAATCTATGGATTTCACATGAATGCGCAGGGACGCAGCCAATCAGAAGGAGTTTTCCCCCACTAAAGGGCTTTATTACAGACAGAAATGCTCCTCAGTTTCATCAGCTGTCCGGATGAGGTCCTGGTATGGCGTGGTTACACGTGGTCTGGTTGTGAGGCTGGTTGGATGTACTGCCAAATTCTCTAAAACGATTTTTGTTCAGTATCGATAAAATAAAATAAAAAACAGGCGCGCGTCTCGAGAACATGGCCAGATTGTGTTTACTTTATTCACTAAAGAAATACTGAAAAAATGCAGACCTTTCTCAGATGTCCTTGGTCTTATTGAAAATGGTATACTTGCTGTCATTTTGAAGCATGGCTGTGTGGAGATAGGAGGCTGAATTGTCCTTTAGACGCCTGCCATGCTATCGCAAGAATACATCTCATCTGAATAATACAGCATTTCTAAAAGATTCAAATATCAGGAGACAAAATACTGACCCCTGAGGTACATGGGGTTTAGAGATGATATAATTAACTTGTACTGCCTTTAAATGTATTTATGATAGACTTAGTGCAAGATCTAATCATGAAATAGTTATCATATAGCCCATAATGACCCTATAAAGCCTATAATGTTAATGCAGGATGAAAACTTGGCCCCCTGCTGAGCTTGATGAAGCGGGAAGAGGACTGGGGCACAGGGTCTGTCTGGGTGGTTTCCCTTAACACCAGTGTATCCCAGAGGGTCTGTGGTGCAGACCCCAAACTGTTCTCTGATCAGGTTCAAACCTCAAACTCCCTTTGAGTCCCCAGTGGCTCAAGTAAACTATTTTCGGACGAGTTGCATACGCACAAAGGCTGACATATTGTGCGTTTGTTGACAGACAATCATCTTCGTTGTCAAAAAAAACCCTGACTTAATCTGCCATTTTCGGACACAAACTATCTGTGGCCGTAGCCTCAGGGGGAAAGGACCATCAGCCCCTCAGATTAGAGTTCAGTAGTCAGCTCACCGGTGTATTGTTGATCCGCATGCGGCTCAAAGTTCTCCTGTAATAGCTGAAGTCATTCTGGATGGCAGGGTTAGTCATCTGCAACACACAGATTAACATGTACATTACAAACAGAAAACTCTCAGGACTTTCTGTGTGTGTGTGTGTGTGTGTGTGTGTGCGTTTCTGAAGTTAGGACAACACACAGCATGCGGCAGCAGACGTCCAGCTCTCTGAAATCCTCCATTATGACAGGATGTTTTAGCAAACAAGGCAGATGCATTGCTAGGGACGGAGATAGAATGAAAAGGATATCGATAGGATTGAATCTTCTATTTACTTATATGCCTTCATATTTCCTTGCTTGTCCTTTACAATAAGATACATTTATTTTCAACTGTCAATGAATTCAATACTTGTTAGTTCCCTTTAGCAGTGCGGCAGTGGCTCAGTATGTTTGGCAGTGTGAAAGAAGCGTCAACAACACTACTGATGACGAGGGGCTACTAGAGACGCTCTTGTTATACAGATGGTGGAGGTTAGCGGTTACAACAGGAGACAGTGCTCCTTACTACTGGGACCACCAGACAAAGGGAGGACAGCGGTCAGAGGTCACAGGTCAGGCCAAGGGGTAGCTAGCGCCCCTATGTGATTAGCTATAGAACATCGGTGATGTTCTGTGATTTGGCAACACAACCTCAAAGCTTCCTTTGCCGAGTAGGCACACTCCATCTTAAATCTCTAGAGGCAATCGATGCAAACAAAGAAACGCGGCTGCCCTGCTTCCTTCCACAAAGAGGATCATTAGACCTTGCCTTGAGTGGAGCTTACCTTTAATAAACCACTGGCCAATCAGTGGGCCCCGTCCAGCACATCAACCTCCTGCTCCTCCAATGTGATGAGACGCCTCCCTAATTACCCCTAGCGACACGCTATTAGCCCTGGCCAGCACGACAAGCAGGGTAATCCCACCACAATAGATTGGTACTTAGTGCTAGTGGCTAGTGCCAGGCCAGCCCATTTCACCAGTGAGGGGCTTTAAAAACACGGCAGGCGGGTAGGCGGGTGGATGGGTGTTCTAACTAGGTCAATGCCTGTCATCGACGTATGGAGAGTGAAAAATGTATGAATGTTGCCTGGCATGACACCTTGCACCCCCTTACTTACGCTTTTAGTGCCCATGCAGGGTATGGGGTACCGGGCAGGAGGGCTAGTTAATTGGGGCGTCGTGACGGAGTGCCTGGGGGTGTCAGGATGCTAATTTGAGTAGGAGGGTGTGTTTGTGTGTGTGTACATTTCGCTCTGACGCCTTGCGAGCTGGATAAGAGCTCATTTGATTATATCTGACATCCGTATATTAGGGACTCCCTGACACATTTGCTAGACTACTTGGCCAGACGATTTATGGCAAGTGGAGGATCTGTCTGTGACTCTAACAAATAGGCAATCTGTGGGTTTCTTACCCGGGATCAACTATAAAGCATGTCTCTGTGTGTTGAAGGCGGGAGCCCTAGCCAAGCGATGCTTCCCAAATGGCACCCTATTCCTTTTATAGTGCACAAATTTTGACCAGAACCCTATGGGCCCTGGTCAAAAGTAGTGCACTACATAGAGCGCCATTTGGGGTGCAAGCAAAAAGCACCAGCCTACTTCACTATCCTATTCGTCTTACCATTCATTCCAGCAGTGTGTATACCAGTTGTATTCAAAGTCAGGGGAGAACTGCAGTGGGGTCAACGACATTTCTTTTTATATATGAATAAGAGTACAGATTATTGTATGGGACAATATATAAACATTTTTGAGAAAGATCAAAAATGTAATGTTATTGAGTAAATTAATTTATTGGTTTCTTTTCATATTGATAAGAGATGAAAATGTAATTAGAGATGAGAATGAATTGAAGAGTATTTGTTCATGTAAAAATCGAAATGTACCGATTTTAATGTTGTGTCATTATAGTTGGGGTGGGGTGGGGCCACAAGAAATTATTGCAAAAAAATAGGGCCCCTGCTGAAAAAGTTTAAAATACCACTGGTGTAGACTATAGTATTATAAACCAAGTCCTCCCTGGACATGATCCAAGATGTATCATCTGTTCATTGGCTGAGGCTTCATGGTGTACAGCACTAACACCTAAATAACAGGGTATTAACACCTGGTTATGCCAACGAGAGTTAGCTTGCACGTTATCAGAAGGAATAGGTACACTGTGTACATAATAACAACTTAACCATGCCAACAACAGCACCACACAATAACAACAAGGGATGGATGAAATGAGAGAACGGTGGGGACTCTGGGCTAAATTGAGTGAATGGCGGCCAAAGATGTCATGGGACGTACTTTGAGCTCGTCGAAGCGCAGCGTGAAGTGCAGGATCTCGGCGAACTGCTTGGCCAGCGCCTGCTCGCGCTCCAGGTTCTGCGTGGGGTTGTCATACGTCTCGCTGGTCAGGGCTCCCAGTAGGCTGTGCAGCGCCGTCTCTGTAACACAAATCAAATCGTATTGGTCACATACACATGATTAGCAGATGTTATTGCGGGTGTAGCGAAATGCTTGTGCTTCTAGCGCCGACAGTGCAGTAATATCTAACAAATTACACAACATATACCCAATACACACAATTCTAAGTAGGAATGAATTAAGACTATATACATATGGATGAGCGATGTCAGAGCGGAACGGACTAAGATACAGTAGAATAGTATAGAATACAGTATATACATATGAGATGAGTAATGCAAGATATGTAAACATTAAGTGAATGAGATACCGTAGAATAGTATAGAAAACAGAATATACATATGAGATGAGTAATGCCAGATATGTAAACATTAAGTGACTAAGATGCCATAGAATAGTATATAATACAGTATATACATATGAGATGAATAATGAGTAATACTAGATATGTAAATATTATTAAGTGACTAAGATATCGAAGAATAGTATATAATACAGTATATATATATATATATATGAGATGAGTAATGCCAGATATGTAAACATTAATAAAGGGAAGAGCTGTCTCTAAAGGTAGGGGCGGTGAAAGGGGATGAGATGGGAACATCACCTAATCAGATGGAGATGAGACATGAGATTAATTATCTCATTGTAATGGTGCTCCATTCATCCAGGCTTCCTGCATTGTTTTGATAGTAAGTAAATATGAAGACTTTACATGGCTTTAACGGGGTAAACCACACAGTTCTGTAGTAACAAGCTAAGTAATGGAAAATATATCACTCCCCCACTAGTATCCTGGCCAGCTGTGCATTTCCCACTCACTGTAAAGGCAGTGAGTGAGCTAACGCAGGAGACACCCAAATGCTTTTCTGTTTGCATTTCCATGTCTCAAGACAGCCAACGAAAGCACCAAGACGCTCACCATAAATAAACAATGGCAAAACCATCCATGAGGGAAAATGTGGTTGCAGTCAGAAAGTGAAGAAGCATTCACAGTCTAGACTCACTAAGACAACTAGATTTAATATAATGACATAACCCGGATGAGCCAAACACACACACACACACACACACACACACACACACACACACAGTGTAATCTGGTTGCACAACACCACCAACTTCTACCTGGCTGTACATAATCGTGACTCTGAACATCTATTTACAACTCTTACCACTTACAGTAGAGCACAAGGACATAATACACACCGCTATAAACCAGACAAAATGATTCTCTCTTAAGATAGACACACAGAGATCCGCAGACAGAAGTTTTTCCAGAGGCGGACTGCGAGCTGGCAGTGCAGTCCAGTAAATTGAGCATGTTGGCTATTCTGTAATGACCCCCCTTCTACTTTGGACAGCGTATTGCTTCTGCCGCAGCGAGGAGTAGAGGGCTGGTTAAAAATGGTCTTAGTGATGCAGCAGAAGTTGAGATGGGGCTGCTTTTAGGACTCATATCTGAATCGAGGCTCTCTACCATATCTGGAGTCTGGAGGGGGAGGATGGGAGGGGGGCATGTCTGATCCCTTCAGGTCACGGCAGAGCAGGCAAGCGGAATGTGGGCACGTAGACTAGGCTCTGTTCACATTGGGAGAGGAGGGGACGGGTGGGAGGGTCAGAGGGTTGGCAGGTATTCACTCCAACCCTGCCGTCAATGGACTCCTGTCCTGAACACTTCTATTGGTGGAAGCTTAACATTTATTGAGTAATTAAGCTACATCTTGCACTACTTGCTTAAACCTGAATTATGAGTGACACAGTTAGAATACTGTGGAAGGTAGTTTCTAATGTTCGTAACATCCATTTTTGGGGGGGTAATAACATAGAGGTCTGATAAGCCATCTCTCAGGCAGCAGCCATCCTCTCTGTCTGTATGCAGCTGAGCCAGTCTGCGGAAAAGGTCGGCGAGCATCTCGCATGTCAGGCAAAGGCAAAGGTGGCCCCCAGAGTCAGAGCAGTGGAGTGGACGGACAGACGCATGGGGAGACGACCTACTTCGTTATATAGCACACACAGACACACACAACACGGCCTTGGTGGGCTGGTGCCCACTGTGTTCATTAACTGACTGCAGGCTCAGCCAGTCGCCACTGTGATTAAGGGGTTAAGGTTGGCGAAGCGGCAAGGGACAGACTGCTGGTCAACGGCAAGCAGACAGCACTAGGCTAGGCTAGAATCCCCTCTCTCTCTCTCTCAAATCAAATCAAATTTTATTAGTCACATGCGCCGAATATAACAGGTGTAGACCTTACAGTGAAATGCTTACTTACGAGCCCCTAACCAAATGTCTTGGCCCCAGTGATATACTGGGCCGTTCACACTACCCTCTGTAGTGCCTTGCGGTCTGAGGACCCATGCCAAATCTTTTCAGTCTCCTGAGGGGGAATAGGTTTTGTTGTGCCCTCTTCACGACTGTCTTGGTGTGCTTGGACCATGTTAGTTTGTTGGTGATGTGGACACCAAGGAACTTGAAGCTCTCAACCTGCTCCACTGCAGCCCTGTCGATGAGAATGGGGTGTGCTTGGTCCTCTTTTTCGTTTAGTCCACAATCATCTCCTTTGTCTTGATCACATTGAGAGAGGTTGTTGTCCTGGCACCACATGGCCAGGTCTCTGACCTCCTCCCTATAGGCTGTCTCATCGTTGTCGGTGATCAGGCCTACCACTGTTGTGTCATCAGCAAACTTAATGATGGTGTTGGAGTCGTGCCTGGAGTGGTTCTAGGATTTCTGTTAAGATGGTGTGATGTGAGCCATGACCAGCCTTTCAAAGAACTTCATGGCTACAGATGTGAGTGCAACGGGTCGGTAGTCATTTAGGCAGGTTATCTTAGTGTTCTTGGGCACAGGGACTATGGTGGTCTGCTTAAAACATGTTGGTATTACAGACTCAGACAGGGAGAGGTTGAAAATGTCAGTGAAGACACTTGCCAGTTGGTTGGCGCATGCTCGCAGTACACGTCCTGGTAATCCGTCTGGCCCTGCGGCCTTGTGAATGTTGACCTGTTTAAAGGTCTTACTCACATCGTCTGCGGAGAGTATGATCACACAGTCGTTTGGAACAGCTGGTGCTCTCATGCATGTTTCAGTGTTATTTGCTTCAAAGCGAGCATAGAAGTAGTTTAGCTCGTCTGGTAGGCTCGTGTCACTGGACAGCTCTCGGCTGTCCTTCCCTTTGTAGTCTGTAATGGTTTGCAAGCCCCGCCACATCCGACGAGCGTAGGAGCCGGTGTAGTACGATTCGATCTTAGTCCTGCATTTACGCTTGCCTGTTTGATGGTTTGTCGGAGGGCATAGCGGGATTTATTATAAGCTCTAGCCTTTAGCTCAGTGAGGATGCTGCCTGTAATCCATGGCTTCTGGTTGGGGTATGTGCATACAGTCAAAGTGGGGATGACGTCGTCGATGCACTTATTGATGAAGCCAATGACTGATGTGGTGTACTCCTCAATGCCATTGGATGAATCCCAGAACATATTCTAGTCTGTGCTAGCAAAACAGTCCTGTAGCTTAGCATCTGCTTCATCTGACCACTTTTTTATTGATCTAGTCACTGGTGCTTCCTGCTTTAATTTTTGCTTGTAAGCAGAAATCAGGAGTATAGAATTATGGTCAGATTTGCCAAATGGAGGGTGAGGGAGAGCTTTGTGCGCGTCTCTGTGTGTGGAGTATAGGTGGTCCAGAGTATTTTTCCTCTGGTTGCACATGTAACATGCTGATAGATATTTGGTAAAACAGATTTAAGTTTCCCTGCATTAAAGTACCTGGCTACTAGGAGCGCCACCTCTGGGTGAGCTTTTTCTTGTTTGCTTATGTCGTAATACAGCTCATTCAATGCTTTTCTTAGTGCCAGCCTCTGACTGTGGTGGTATGTAAACAGCTACAAAGAATAGAAACGCTCTCGGTAGGTAGTGTGGTCTACAGCTTATAATGAGATGCTCTACCTCAGGCGAGCAAAATACCGCTGCCCATTGTCTTACCAGACGCCGCTGTTCTATCCTGCCAGTACATTGTATAACCAGCCAGCTGTATGTTGATATTGTCGTCGTTCCGTCGTCACGACTCTGTGAAGCATAAGATGTTATAGTTTTTAATGTCCCGTTGGTAGTTTAATCTTCCACGTAACTCGTCGATTTTATTCTCCAAAGATTGCACGTTTGCTAGCAAAATAGAGGGAAGTTGGAGTTTATTCGATCGCCTACGAATTCTCAGAACGCAGCCTGACCTTCGGCCGGGGCCTGTTCCCGTTCCCGAGGAAGCAGTATATCCTTCGTATCGGGCTCGTCAGAGTCATGAAAGGAAAAAAAAAGGATTCTGCTAGTCCGTGGTGAGTAATCGCAGTCCTGATGTTTAGAAGTTATTTTCGGACATAAGAGACGGTAGCGGCAACATTATGTACAAAATAAGTAAAAAATGAAGTAACAAACAACGCAAATAAACAAACAAAAAACACAATCGGCTGGGGGCACGTAAAACGTCTGCCTTCTTCTCAGGCGCCATCTTAAATTCCTTTCCATGGTAATAAGTCCTCAGCTCTGGGAGGAGGTGGGTATCACATCTAGCCGGAGGGCAACGCAAGCATCACATTGATGATGGCTAGGAGTGTGTGCACTGTGCATGTTTGTGTGTGTGTGGTTATGCATGTTCATTTCTGCAGTTCAGCAGCGGATATCGCTGATGTGATTGCGCATGCAGACGGTTAAGGTCATGAGAGGAGTGTGTGTATCTTACATATAACCACTAGAGAAGCTGTAGCTAGTGAACCTCCAGTGCAGGCGTGTAGCTTACCTTTTACACAAAGCTCTGAAGGACACGTCACTAGTCTCAGGCAGGTGTGGGTGTTGTTTTGTAGGGCTACATATCTAACCTGAGGCTCAGAACAGGGGCTGTACGTATCAAGCGTCTAGGAGTGCTGATCTAGGACCAGGTTGCCCTGTCCATGTCATCTTTATTAATTGTGATCTTATAAGGATCTTATAACTGATCCTAAAATCAGGCCCCAGGTACGTACCTAATCTCTGGGAGAACTGGTAGAACTTCTTGAGTTTCCCCACCAGGGGGACCACGGCCGCCCACGCGGCCTTCTGTAACTCCTCGTCGTTGGGGTTCTGGATCGCCTGGGAGACAGGAAAGACAAGATGTTGAATAAAGTCTGAAGTTAGTTAGTATCTAGTTTAATCCTGAGTTATTAGTTTATCTAGTTAGTAGTTTAATCACCTTCTGGGGCCGTATCAAGTGATCTCAGAGTAGGACCGCTGATTTAGGATCAGTTTGGCCTTTTAGACCACAATGACTACAATTACATGGACATGGGCAGGATCTGATCCTAGATCAGCATTCCTACTCTGAGACTCATGGCCCGCTCCCTTGTATGAATGAAGGTTTGGTGGTCCTTTTAGTATTTTACCTCTCTGATCTCTTGACCCGCTCCCTTGTATGCTTGCAGTTCGTCCAGGATTCCCCTAGCATCCTTCAGCACCAGGTCCACCTTCTCCCACACTTCTCGCTCTGCGTCTGTGGGCTGGGCATCTAGTGGACACAGGAAGACAATCAAGTGGGTATGTCTGGTAGGGAGTCTACAGATATAAGTGAAGAGGCTCTAGGCTAGAAGGCCGAGGCTACATCTCCTTTCTAATTGTTATTCCAATCCAGAAATTCAGTGTTGTGGAAGGTAGTTTCTAATGTAATATCATGTTCGGAACATCCAATCCTACGATAACAGCATAGCTAAGAGAAGAACTGATGATGCAAATGGGAAATAGATTAGGTTCTGTAGCCTCTGGGGGTGAGGAGAGGTAAGAAGGGGGACCGCTAAAATAAGTATGATTGGAAGTTCAAGTGTGTAGATAGGGATTGTAATAAATAAGCCCTCCCCCCAAAAACATACTTTCAAAATCGAGGAAAAAATTGGGCTCCTGTTCCAGATCTGTGCAAGTCAGGACTTTTAGCAGGTTCCCCATGTTACGATACCTGTTGAGACAAAAGGAGAAAACACAACAATATGGTTGAACATGAGTGGAGGCAAGTATATATGGGTTTGTTAGTAGTGGGAAGTAGTTAGTGTTGTGGTATTGAGGGGGCTGGCAGCTCTGGTTCCTCCTATGTGCCCCGATGGGCCCTCTGAGACCCTGTGTGGTTTTCCTGTACCGAGCTCTGGCTCACCAGATGTCCCCAAAAAGCCCACCTCTCCTAAAATAGAGGACAATTTACGGGAAACAATCTGCCTCGGAGACCAAGTCCAACTGAGTGTGACTTTTCAATTCCCTGAAGATAAGCATTTACATTTAGCGTTTACTAACAGCCGTTATATGCAAACTTGTCTGTTAAATTAGCTTCTTTGTTCTGTCACACATACCCTGTACATGCACACGGATAAATTCAGATGTGAACCTAACAGGGTTCAGAGTTCAGATCCTGACCAATGACTGTCCTCACTATAGCAAATAACTTGATCTGATGATCATGATCTGATTCCCGGTGCAAAAGTGAGCCATTGTGGTATGCCAGCAGCATACCACTGCTGGCTTGCTTCTGAAGTTAAGCAGGGTTGGTCCTGGTTGGTCTCTAGATGGGAGATCATATGCTGCTGGAAGAGGTGTTGGAGGGCCAGTAGGAGGCACTCTTTCCTCTGGTCATAAAAATAAAAATATCCCAATGCGCAGTGATTGGGACATTGCCCTATGTAGCGTGTTGTCTTTCGGATGGGATGATAAATGTATGTCCTGACTCTCTGTGGTCACTAAAGATCCCATGGCACTTATTGTAAGAGTAGGGGTGTTAACCCTGGTGTCCTAGCTAAATTCTGGCCCTCTCACGGTCACCTAATCAAATTTTATTCGTCACATGTGCCGAATACAACAGGTGTAGACCTTACAGTGAAATGCCCTCAAAAAAAAAAAAAAGTAAGAGATAAGAATAACAAATAATTAAAGAGCAGCAGTAAATAACAATATAAATAACAATATGTAAATAACCCATTTGCGACCAAGTCAAATATTGCGGGTACCGGTATAGAGTCAATGTGCGGGGGCACCGGTGTCGAGGTAATACGTACATGTAGGTGGAGTTATTCAAGTGACTATGCATAGATAATAACAGAGAGTAGCAGCAGCGTGGGGGGACGACGACAATGCAGATAGTCTGGGAAGCCATTTGATTAGCTGATCAGGAGTCTTATGGCTTGGGGGTAGGAGCTGTTTAGAAGCCTCTTGGACCTAGACTTGGTGATCCGGTACCACTTGCCGTGCGGTAGCAGGGAGAACAGTCTATGATTTGGGTGGCTGAAGTATTTGACCATTTTTAGGGCCTTCCTCTGACACCGCCTGGTATAGAGGTCCTGGACGGCAGGAAGCTTGGCCCCGGTGATGTACTGGGCCGTACGCACTACCCTCTGTAGTGCCTTGCGGTCAGAGGCTGAGCAGTTGCCATACCAGGCAGTGATGCAACCCGTCAGGATGCTCTCGATGGTGCAGCTGTAAAACCTTTTCAGGGTCTGAGGACCCATGCCAAATCTTTTCAGTCTCTTGAGGGGGAATAGTTTTGTTGTGCCCTCTTCACGACTGTCTTGGTGTGCTTGGACCATGTTAGTTTGTTGGTGATGTGGACGCCAAGGAACTTGAAGCTCTCAACCTGCTCCACTACAGCCCGGTCGATGAGAATGGAGGCGTGCTCGATCCTCCTTTTCCTGTAGTCCACAATCATCTCCTTTGTCTTGATCACATTGAGGGAGAGGTTGTTGTCCTTGCACCAAACGGTCAGGTCTCTGACTTCCTCCCTATAGGCCGTCTCATCGTTGTCGGTGATCAGGCCTACCACTGTTGTGTCATCGGCAAACTTAATGATGGTTTTGGAGTCGTGCCTGGCCATGCAGTCATGACTGAACAGGGAGTACAGGAAGGGAATGAGCACGCACCCCTGAGGGGCCCCGTATTGAGGATCAGCTTGGCGGATGTGTTGTTACCTACCCTTACCACCTAGGGGCGGCCTGTCAGGAAGTCCCAGGGTCCTTAGCTTAGTGATAAGCTTTGAGGGCACTATGGTGTTGAACGCTGAGCTGTAGTCAAGGAATAGCATTCTCACATACAGTTGAAGTCGGAAGTTTACTAACACTTTAGCCAAATACAATAAAACTCAGTTTTTCACAATTCCTGACATTTAATCCTAGTCAAAATTCCCTGTATTAGGTAAGTTAGGATCACCACTTCATTTTAAGAATGTGAAATGTCAGAATAATAGTAGAGAGAATTATTTCTTTCAGCTTTTATTTCTTTCATCACATTCCCAGTGGGTCAGAAGTTTACATACACGGAATTGGTAGTTGGTAGCATTGCCTTTAAATTTCTTAACTTGGGTCAAACGTTTCGGGTAGCCTTCCATAAGCTTCCCACAATAAGTTGGGTGAATTGTGGCCCATTCCTCCTGACAGAGCTGGTGTAACTGAGTCAGGTTTGTAGGCCTCCTTGCTCGCACAAGCTTTTTCATATAGGTTTATATAGGATTGAGGTCAGGTCTTTGTGATGGCCACTCCAATACCTTGACTTTGTTGTCCTTAAGCCATTTTGCCACAAATTTGGAAGTATGCTTGGGGCCATTGTCCATTTGGAAGACCATTTGCAACCAAGCTTTAACTTCCTGACTGATGTCTTGAGATGTTGCTTTAATATATCCACATAATTTTCCATCCTCATGATGCCATCTATTTTGTGAAGTGCGCCAGTCCCTCCTGCAGCAAAGCACCCCCAAAACATGACGCTGCCACCACCGTGCTTCACGGTTGGGATGATGTTCTCCGGCTTGCTTTCCTCCAAACATAACAATGGTCATTATGGCCAAACAGTTCTATTTTTGTTTCATCAGACCAGAGGACATTTCTCCAAAAAGTATGATCTTTGTCCCCATGTGTAGTTGCAAACCGTAGTCAGTTTTTTTTATTGCGGTTTTGGAGCAGTGGCTTCTTCCTTGCTGAGCGGCCTTTAAGGTTATGTCGATATAGGACTCATTTTACTGTGGATATAGATACTTTTGTACCTGTTTCCTCCAGTATCTTCACAAGGTCCTTTGCTGTTTTTCTGGGATTGATTTGCACTTTTCACACCAAAGTACGTTAATCTCTAGGAGACAGAACGCGTCTCCTTCCTGAGCAGTATGACGGCTGCGTGGTCCCATGGTGTTTATACTTGCGTACTATTGTTCGTACAGATGAACGTGGTACCTTCAGGCGTTTGGAAATTGCTCCCAACGATGAACCAGACTTGTGAAGGTCTACAAATTTTTTGCCTGATTTTCCCATGATGTCAAGCAAAGAGGCACTGAGTTTGAAGGTAGGCCTTGAAATAGATCCACAGGTACACCTCCAATTGACTCAAATGATGTCAATTAGCCAAACAGAAGCTTATAAAGCCATGACATCATTTTCTGGAATTTTCCAAGCTATTTAAAGGCACAGTCAACTTAGTGTATGTAAACTTCTGACCCACTGGAATTGTGATACTGTGAATTATACGTGATATAATCTGTCTGTAAACAATTGTTGGAAAAATTACTTGTGTCATGCACAAAGTAGATGTCCTAACCGACTTGCCAAAACTAGAAAATTTGCCAAGAAATTTGTGGAGTGGTTGAAAAATGAGTTTTAATGACTCCAACCTAAGTGTATGTAAACATCCGACTTCAACTGTAGGTGTTCCTTTTGTCCAGGTGTGAAAGGGCAGTGTGGAGTTCAATAGAGATTGCATCATCTGTGGATCTGTTGGTGCGGTATGCAAATTGGAGTGGGTCTAGTGTTTCTTGGATAATGGTGTTGATGTGAGCCATGACCAGCCTTTGAAAGCATTTCAGAGCTACAGACCTAGTCATTTCGACAGGTTATCTTAGTGTTCTTTCAGCTTACAATTGGCTCATTCATCCCCCTCCTCTCCCCAGTAACTATTCCCCAGGCCGTTGCAGTAAATGAGAATGTGTTCTCAGTCAACTAACCTGGTAAAATAAGGGTAAAAAATCGAATCAATTGTACTGTTTGTGAATGACAAGTGAACAAAAAAAACAGAATTTCAATCTCTGGTTGTTTGCAACCAGTCAGATTTCCTGGAAGCGAAGCAGTTGTTGTTTCCTAGAAGCAGAGGGGTGTGTGTAATCTCACCTCAGAAAGAGTAGTGTGAGAACTAAGCTCACTATCCTTCCCCAGCCCCTCTCACTAGTGTCAATATGAGACGCACAGATTCACCCAGTACCTGGAAAACACAGTTAAACCAAACCCCAAACCGAGCAGAGGGAAAACACTGTTGTAGCGTTCTGGGAGAGGGAACCCCTGCTGTCAACACTGTCGGGTAGAGGCTCCCATGTGTTGTGTGTGTGCACACACCTTATGGATGTTCCTAATAAAGTTAATTCCTAGCCAATGACTCATATTTAGGACAGAATTGGAGTATGGTACAGGAACACACATTCTGTATGCGCTACTGTACAACACAAAACTTTCCAGGCCCCGAGATGCACTTAGACTGTCTGTCACAGCACTGAGTCATTCCCTAGAAAGCCACGTTGAGGAAATAGAATACATATGGAAAATATGGACCAGACAAGCATGTACAGTTCTGCAGAATCGCACAAACTAGAGCAATCACACTGCCCAGACTCAGGAGCTATAGAAGTCTATGATTGCCCCTACAGTATTTTGACTGCTCCTTTTATGACTGTAGTCTATATTTAGAAAGCATCTCAGTGTATGAGTGCTGATCTAGGATCAGTCCAACCCCCCCCCACCCCACCCCTTAGACACTTTATTATTCAAAAAGGCAAAGCTGATCCTAGATCAGCACTCCTACTCTTAGATGCTTTGTGAATACGGGCCTACGAGTGGTCTTACAGTATTATGACTACTCCTGTTACACCCATTCCTCCTCCTCTGCCGTAGACTAACAGAGAGCCACGCGCCAGGCAGCCAGTGGGATATAGGTCCTTCTGACTCCCTGTCTGGAGTTGTATGTTATGTAATCAGGAGTGACAGTCTGGCAAGACAACACCTTCTCTCCACAACTAGAAAGCACAGAGGCCTGCTGGGTTTGTACTGTACTGAGAGACAAAGGTCAAATGGCATTGGATCAGGAAATGGCATTGGATCAGGGGTAGAGGGAAGATAAGATAAGAAAAACTTGATTGTCCCTGAAGGTACATTTTCTTGGACATTTAAGTGGTGATGCTGGCTAGTAGTGACAGTGAGCTAGACTGGTGACACCTTGTGACAAGGTGGAGATGGCTGAGAGATTCAACCTTGGTGACAGAGTGAATACTCTGATTACTGGTGGCAGGTTAAAACAAACTCAGTGGCTGAGTGAGTACTGGTAAACCCGAGTAAGCTGATTAAGGTTAAAGTCAAGGTAAAGCTTAGTGACAGAGTGAAGCTCAGTGACAAGTTGAAAATAATTGCCAGTGATTGTGAATGAGTGCAGAAGCAAGGTCATTGACAAGTGATGACTAGATAAAGCTATAGGCTAGTAAAAAACATTTTTCAAGATAAAGACGTAGTGACTAGCCTGTAGCTTTATCTAATTTTTCCTTCTTGCGGTTGAATAAGTCATGATGAATAAATATAAGCATTGTCCTTTTAAACAAGTCTTGATGTAATCATTTGAAGGAGGCATTGACGACACATTGTCTTTGCCTGTACACTAGTAGTCCCTGCAACTTTCATTAATGACCTCTCCCTGCACTCGCTGAACCGGTTTCCACCTGGGGCACACCCACCATAGTTTCACGTTTTATTAGTCGTATGTACGGGATACGCATGGTATTCTTCGTCCAACGAAATGCTTAGCTGAAGTTCCTTCTCGACAACGCAAACAACAATAAGAAATAGTAAAAAATAAGAATACGAAGAAAGTAAATGACAGTAGAATAAACATTTTAGCATAAGTATAATGCAGGAATGCATAATTTATAGTCCAATATGTAGACGTGTATTGGGGAAGGGGGGATGATGGGCAAGTGTATAAATTGAGCAGTACATTAAGAATCTGGTAGCAGCAGTTGTGATGTGTGCTAAGGTGAGGAGAATCAGAGCAGGTGGTCAGTACAGTTCAAGTGTTCAGCAATCTGATTGCTTGCAGATAGAAACTGTCTCTGAGCCTGTTGGTATCAGACCTCATGCACCTCAATGCTGAACTGTAGTCAATGAACAGCATTCTCACATAGGTGTTCTTCTTGTCCAAATGTGTTACAGCCATGTGAATAGCGATGGAAATGGCATCTTCCGTGGATCTGTTGGAGCGGTAGGCAAATTGGAGTGGGTACAGTGTGGCTGGCACGCTGGCCTTGATGTGTGCCATGAACAGCCTCTCTAAGCATTTCATGATGACCGAGGTGAGTGCGACGGGGCGATAGTCATTTGGGCATGTCACCTTGTTCTTCTTGGGCACTGGGGACGATGGTGGTTGTCAGCTGGTATTCACTCTTTTGAGAGTTTTCCTCACGTCAGCCTCGGAGAGCAAAAGCACCCGGTTGTCAGGAGCAACGAGAGTCTTCCTGGATGGCTCGGTACTGTAGAGGGGAAGACAAGGGAGGAATGACTAGGCCTTCCCAATGCCTCTCCCCTAGTCCTCTACTGCCCCCTCTCAGAGAGGCAGAGTGACTGAGCTGAGAGCTAAACACGGGCAGCACCAGGCTCCCAGCACCAAAGACCCACAGCTCCCTCGCTCTCGTCCAGTCTACATTGAGGTCATTTTAAGGACGGGGATTTGCGGTGGCTTCTGCTTCACATTTCAAAGTCCAAGAGAAGATCCTCCAGCTTATGGAAAACCTAATGAGAGATGAAATGAGGACATGCTTTCTTTCTTCTTTTTTTTGCCGCGCCAGCAGAAATTATTTTGGTGAATGGTTGAATTACAGACCCCCAAGTTCTCATTAAAACCAAAATGAAAAGCTAAACCTATTAATGATAACTAAAAAAGCTATACATCAAACTTTTACTCGTACATTGAACATTCTATTTTGAGCCAAAGTGTATGTGCCAGAGACATTTAGGAAATGGTTTTCAAATAAAATTAAATACAATTTTATTGGACACATACACATGGTTAGCAGATGTTATTGTGAGTGTAGCGAGATGCTGGTGCTTCTAGTCCGACACTGCAGCAATATCTAACAAGTAATCTAACAATTCCACAACAACTACCTAATACACACAAGTCTAAGTAAAGGGATGGAATAAGAATATGTACATATAAATATATGGATGAGCGATGACCGAGCGGCATAGGCAAGATGCAATAGATGGTATAGAATACAGTATATACAGTGGGGCAAAAAAAGTATTTAGTCAGCCACCAATTGTGCAAGTTCTCCAACTTAAAAAAATGAGAGAGGCCTGTAATTTTCATCATAGGTACACTTCAACTATGACAGATGAAATGAGAAAAAGAAATCCAGAAAATCACATTGTAGGATTTTTAATTTATTTATTTGCAAATTATGGTGGAAAATAAGTATTTGGTCAATAACAAAAAGTTTATCTCAATACTTTGTTATATACCCTTTGTTGGCAATGACAGAGGTCAAACGTTTTCTGTAAGTCTTCACAAGGTTTTCACACACTGTTGCTGGTATTTTGGCCCATTCCTCCATGCAGATCTCCTCTGCAGTGATGTTTTGGGGCTGTCGCTGGGCAACACGGACTTTCAACTCCCTCCCAAAGATTTTCTATGGGGTTGAGATCTGGAGACTGGCTAGGCCACTCCGGGACCTTGAAATGCTTCTTACGAAGCCGCGAGCCCAAGAACGCTCTCCAATTGGCTAAGCCACACTGCCCAACCATGCACTGTATCCATGGTGCCATTGAAAACAAGCGGCCAGCCAATCAGAGGCGAGCTTGGAAAGAGATGGTACAGTGGTAGTAAGACTTGAAAGCACATGAATATATTAATACAGATGAGGTCATGCGCCAAAAAACTGCAGATTAGGATGGGAGCGAGGGGATCTGGTGAACAGGCAGTGAAGGAATGTTTTTTTCCAGCTTCCAGCTTCCAGCTTCCAGCACTATGCAAAAATGCAACTTGGTTTTTGCCAACGTTCTGAAATAAAAAAAAACGAAATGACAACTCACAAATATTTATACTGACAATATTCCTGTATAAAAAAATACATACTTTTTTTTTGTATTTTTTGAGAGTGGACTTGCACAGCCTAGGAGAACGAAACAGTGGAGGAATAACAATAACAACATGAGTGATGAGATCTCGGTATCAGCCCTGAAGATCCTAATATTCAGTGACACAGACACACACCACCGTACCCCCTCCATGGAAACGCCCTATGAAAACAGCTCATTGCTGCAGGGGGATTATAGTGCTGACATTCCATGACTACACTATTCACTCCCTGCAGCAGCGTGAGGATCCATTCTTACTACGGCAGTGATGCCCAGCCATCCCTGTTTTATTCCCTCTTCAATCTACACACAAAACCCCCATAATGACAAAGCAAAAACAGGGTTTTAGACATTTTTGCACATTTATTAAAAGTACAAAACTGAAATATCACATTTACATAAGTATTCAGATCCTTACTCAGTACTTTGTTGAAGAACCTTTGCCAGTGATTACAGCCTCAAGTGTTCTTGGGTATAACGCAACAAGCTTGGCACACCTGTATTTGGGGAGTTTCTCCCATTCGTCTCTGCAGATCCTCTGAAGCTCTGTCAGGTTGGATGGGGAGCGTCGCTGCACAGTTATTTTCAGGTTTCTCCAGAGGTGGTCTCTCAGGTTCAAGTCCGGGCTCTGGCTGGGCCACTCAAGGACATTCAGAGACTTGTCCCGAAGCCCCTCCTGCGTTGTCTTGGCTGTGTGCTTAGGGTCGTTGTCCTGTTGGAAGTTGAACCTTCGCCCCAGTCTGAGGTCCTGATCGCTCTGAAGCGGGTTTTTATCAAGGATCTCTCTGTACTTTGCTCTGTTCATCTTTCCCTCGATCCTGACTAGTCTCAAAGTCCTTGTCGCTGTAAAACATCCCCACAGCATGATGCTGCCATCACCAAGCTTCACCGTAGGAATGGTGCCAGGTTTCCTCCGACATGACACTTGGCATTTAGGCAAAATAGTTTAATCTTGATTTCATCAGACCAGAGAGAGAATCTGGTTTCTCATTGTCTGAGAGTCTTTAGACTTTAAACTTCTTTAAACTTCTTCCATTTAAGAATAATGGAGGCCACTGTGTTCTTGGGGACCTTAAAATCTTTTGGTACCCTTCTCCAGATCTGTACCTCGACAGAATTCTGTCTAGGAGCTCTACGGACAATTCCTTCGACCTCATGGCTTGGTTTTTGCTGTGACATGCATTGTCAACTGTGGGAAATTATATAGACATGTGTGTGCCTTTCCAAATCATGTCCAATCAATTGAATTTACCACAGGTGGATTCAAACCAAGTTGTAGAAACATGTCAAGGATGAATAATGGAAACAGGATGCACCTGAGCTCAATTTAGAGTCTCTTAGCAAAGGGTCTGAATACTTATGTAATCTGAATACTTAAGTAAATAAGGTATTTTTGTTTTTTATTTTTAATAAATGTGAAAACAATTCAAAAAAAAACTGTTTTCGCTTTGTCATTATGGGGTATTGTGTGTAGATTGATAAGAAAAAAAATATTTTAGAATAAGGCTGTAACGTAACAAAGTGTTGAAAAAGTCAAAGGGTCTGAATACTTTCCGAATGCACTGTATATTTGATGGAAATGCAAAACAATGTGTAGTTATAAGGATTTAGGATGTATACTGTGTCTACAATATGTGACTATGATATGTGGGGGTGTATTTGGGGGGGTACTGCAGTGGCGGGAGCAGAGCAAAGAGGGAGGCAGCTTTAAACTTGACCTAGATTCTCAGGGTGACAAGCCACATCGCATTAGCCCAGTCGGCCAGGACCAGACCCACCGGAGCTCGCTGCTCTCTGACACTGACCCGATACGACAGGCAGAAAATGGGGGGAGCACTTCCCAAACTGGGGCTGGCACGCACCACCTCCCCACGATGAACATTACTGCAGTCAATGCACACGTTTTATCTCCCGTTTTGCATCAACTTTACTACTTTAACATTTCAACACTCATCAGATTATTGAGGCAAACTACAATTCATCCTTAAAGCTGCATATTTGAAGATAAAAATAAACCTTTGAAATCCAAAGCGACCAACCAAAGCAGCAGATATCAGAGAGAGAGAGAACTGGGGGATGAAACCAGGAGATTCAGCTAAGCCCTACTCTATGGACTGTACCTGATCAAAGCCAGAAACCATGGAAACAACTACAGTCGCCTACACACACACAAACATTTGCACACTCACACACACACGCATGCTCACACACACACACACACACACACACACAACTTTGTATTACAATACTTGTGAGGACTTTTTACCGTAACCTTAGCCCTAACTTTAACTCCTAACCCTAACCCATAATCTAACCCTTACTCCTAACCCTAAACGTAACCCATAATCTAACTCTTACTCCTAACCCTAAACCTAACCCATAATCTAATCCTTACTCCTAACCCATAATCTAACCCTTACTCCTAACCCTAAACCTAACCCATAATCTAATCCTTACTCCTAACCCTAAACCTAACCCATAATCTAACCCTTACTCCTAACCCTAAACCTAACCCTTAATCTAACCCTTACTCCTAACCCTAAACCTAACCCATAATCTAATCCTTACTCCTAACCCTAAACCTAACCCACAATCTAACCCTTACTCCTAACCCTAAACCTAGCCCATAATCTAACCCTTACTCCTAACCCTAAACCTAACCCTTACTCCTAACCCATAATCTAACCCTTACCCCTAAACCTAACCCATAATCTAAACCTTACTCCTAACCCTAAACCTAACCCATAATCTAACCCTTACTCCTAACCCATAATCTAACCCTTACCCCTAAACCTAACCCATAATCTAACCCTTACTCCTAACCCTAAACCTAACCCTTACTCCTAACCCTAAATCTAACCCATAATCTAACCCTTACTCCTAAACCTAAACCCAACCCATAATCTAACCCTTACTCCTAACCCTAAACCTAACCCATAATCTAACCCTTACTCCTAACCCTAGACCTAACCCATAATCTAACCCTTACTCCTAACCCTAAACCTAACCCATAATCTAACCCTTACTCCTAACCCTAAACCTAACCCCTAACCCTAAAATAGCCTTTTTAGAAGTGAGGACCGGCCAAATAGCCTCACTTCTCTGAATTTCCCTTGGTTGACCATTGTTGTGAGGACTTCTGGTCGTCACAACTATAGTATAAATGATTGGGAACACACACGCTATTCTTCAAGAAGCAATGGCTATACCTATATCATTAATTCAAAAGTAAAAAAATGGATGTACCAATCCCAGATTAACTCTCTCCGAGTAGTTGAGGCAGTATTTGGTATATTATTAGGATCTCCATTAGCTATTGCAAAAGCAGAAGCTACTCTTCCTGGGGTCCACACAAAACATGAAACATAATACAGAATGACATAATACAGAACATGATTAGACAAGAACAGCTCAAGGACAGAACTACATAAATTGTTTAAAAGGCACACATAGCCTACATATCAATGCATACACACAAACTATCTAGGTCAAATAGGAGAGAGGCGTTGTGCAGCGAGGTGTCGCTTGATCTGTTTTTTGAAACCAGGTTTGCAGTTTATTTGAGCAATATGAGATGGAAGGAAGTTCC
Source organism: Brachymystax lenok tsinlingensis (assembly GCA_030435695.1). Classification (NCBI taxonomy): domain Eukaryota; kingdom Metazoa; phylum Chordata; class Actinopteri; order Salmoniformes; family Salmonidae; genus Brachymystax; species Brachymystax lenok. Next base: position 35,179,548 of record CM059782.1, read on the forward strand.
ATGCAATAAGGGCTCTGTATAATACCGTACGTTTTCTTGAATTTGTTCTGGATTTAGGGACTAATTTATAGTCCATAAAGACAGAGCAACCTGAGGATCACTGCAGTGCTGTGGATAAGACCTGGTGACCTCTCCATGCATGAAGAAAGAAAAAAACACGCACCGACTGAAATATTCTTCCCGGTTTTTTTCCCACAAGAGCAACATCAGAACTGGCGATGAGAAGTCCCCTGTAGCCAGACACTTTAATGTGGGGACATGATGTGTGTCAGCTGAGGTTCCAGGGCTTAGTGCTTGTACTGCCACTTCAGAGAGGAGCTGATAGAGAAAGGTTGCTGTTACAGAGGCATATTATATCCATGCCTTCCTCACAGAGAGCCCTAGAGGCCTGAATGAAGACCTTCT